>NQII01001587.1:619101-633852 GCA_002778355.1 Clitarchus hookeri | reverse complement strand
AGGAGGGAGAGGGGGGAGATAAGGAGGGAGAGAGGGAGGGAGAGAGAGTGGGTAAGGGGGAGGGAGAGGGAAAGGGAGAGGTAGAGAGGGAAAGGGAGAGGTAGAGAGGGAAAAGGAGAGGTAGAGAGGGGGAGAGAGAGAGGGGGAGAGAGAGAGATAGAGGGAGGGAGAGAGATAGCAAGTGTGTGCAAGAGAGCAAGTGCGTGCAAGAGAGCAAGTGTGCACAAGAGAGAATGTGTGCGAGAGAGAGTAAGTGTGCATGAGAGAGCGCAAGAGAGCGAGTGTGCACGAGAGAGCAAGTGTGCACGAGAGAGCAAGTGTGCACGAGAGAGCAAGTGTGAACGAGAGTGTACGTGTGCACGAGAGAGCGAGTGAGCGAGATAGAACAAGAACGTGCGAGTGAGAGAGAGCGATTGTAAGTGAGAACGTAAGCGTGCAAGTGAGAGAATGCGAGCGTGCGAGGAGAGAGATAACGCAAGCGTCTGAGAAGAGATAGAACGCAAGAGTGCGAGATAACGCGAGCGTGCGAGAGACAGCGCGAGCGAGAGCACAAGAGAGAGCTAGTACAGTGACAATACAGTTATATTGAAACATAAGTATTTGTCTATAAAAGCCAGGTGAACAAGGAACATTAGGTTATGTTAATTAAAAGTAGGTAAAACACTAACAATTATATATATGCATACAGCGCAACAACCAACGACGTCATATTGGGCTTAAGATATCAATTAATCTGCATAATTCTTTAAAATTCTTAAACAGGGAACTGACATTCTTAACCTACATTAAACAAACAGAATAAATACACAATACGTTTTGTCAGACCAACCTCGACAAAAATGGGCATTAACAGGTGCTGCGAAACAGCTAGACAAGAATGGAGTCAAAATGGGTGTGTGTCACGACTAAGTTTATCACTCATACTGACACTCCGAGACATCATGAAACATGACTTCCAACACTAGATTTGCGAGTGCCGCATGGAGAAACTGGGAGTTACTCTTCAATAGAAATAAGCGTCATTATCAATTAGCGTGGTTCTAGGCCTAATTTACAAGAAAGGCAAAGAAATTACTGGGGCAACTATGAGAGAGAACCCTCGGTACACAACAGAACCAAACATACCATAAATGCCGAACAGAGTTTTCATGGCAGGTAGGCCAAAACAGAATTTAAAAAACACACACTACAATTCACTTACAAATTAACTAAACGTCCCACGGTGCCTGCTTGGCCAGGAAGTTACCGCACACTACATGTTGGCCTGAAAGGCCAGCAAAGAGTAAACGAATGAAGCCTCGTTGTGGACACGACCGCTGGCCAGACAATCAAGCCACCGTGCAGGTGTGAAGGGGAAGTAGGATTGCAAGAGGGGAAGGAGTTGTGCACGAGGGGAATGAGGGGTGCAAGAGGAGAACAATGGGTGCAAGAGGGGAAGTAGGAGTACAAAACGAAGGGAAGGAGGGGAAGTAGATGTGCAAGAGGAGGGGAAGGAGAGGAAGTAGGCATGCCAGAGAAGGGTAAGGAGGGAAAGTAGGAGTGCTAGAGGAGATAGGAGTGCTTGGGGGTTATAGCCGCCATACGACAATGCGCAGTTTAAACTTTTGAGTGGAATTTCATACACGTTCAAATGTGAGAGAGCAAGCAATTAGGAGAGTGAGCAAGTGTGTGTGTGAGAGAGAGAGAGTGTGTGTGTGTGTGTGTGTGTGTGTNGAGAGAGAGAGAGAGAGAGAGAGAGAGAGAGAGAGAGAGAGAGAGAGAGAGTGTGTGTGTGTGTGTGTGTGTGCGCATGCGCTTGCGTAAAATAAAGATTTGACTATTTAATGGTGTAGGGCAAAATACACAAAATTACACCTATTTTTTTATTTTGCAACGAAATTTTTAAAATACAGGATAAAAATGAAATTCGCGAAATTTATCATGAAATAGTACATTTAAGTGGCGAAAATAAATTCTGTTATCTGCCCGCACTACTAATGCTGCTGGAATTCAGGCGGATTGACGAAAATCGTGCAAAGGAAAACATATAATATTCATAAAGCATAATTAATACACTTTTAACAACATTTTGCTACACATTTTTAACTCAACGCAAGTTTTTATTAAATTATTTACGTTGTGAATAACGCAATAACTCCAATCTTCTGTCACAATGCATGCTATATACACACAAACCAAAATAAATATGTTAAATAACAAAACTACTATTTATAAAACTGGACATTAAAGTAAACATTTCCACGAATGCATCCTTGTCATAACGTTAAAAACCTTATTTTCACATCAAAGATACGTAGCAACACTATAGATGTCGATAGTCAACAAACATTATCTTACTAAATTGTGTTTCTCTTGTTGCCCGTCACATGCGCTGTTGCTGCTAATCAATTTTACTAATGTTTCTCCTGTTGTCCATCACACGCGTTGTTGCTGGCAATCAATTAGTAAAAATCCCAGAAAACTATGTGCGTGTCGCACCACTATATTAATTTATACATTGTTTAGTCTAAATTGGTTATGCTAAAACCACGCATTAAGTATGTGATGTGTCGTTAAATAAATTATTTATAATACAAACCACCGTTAAAATGCCGAAAGTATTTTCTATATATGATTGTGAAAGAGAAATGAAGTCGGAAGTTTTTCACACTTTTGATGTAAGAGACAAAATAATGATGTGCAATTTTTGCAATGTGCGATCGATTGGGCAAGAAAAGACAAATGCGTGAAACACATCAACAATGAAACAGACACTAAGAAAAATCAAGTGTTTCTTCAGCAAAATGCATCCACATCTAAACAGGTTTCAATAAATGACTCTATGAAGACGGCAGCTACAATTAGAGTTCAAAAGCAGGAATTTGTGTCGTTTTTTATTGAAATGATGACAAAGACAAATATTCCTCTTGATAAAGTTGACCACCAGAGTATGAGGAAATGGCTCAACACATATGTTGAAGGTGAGTACAGTCTACGATTAGGCCTAACTGTTTTCCCTTTGTTTTGTTTTGTCTGCACTTACTAACAGTCTTTCTTCTGTCATAAACCTCAATATTTCTTGCATATTTCTTAATTGTAATTTGTGTAAGTGGTTGTTTATTAGTAAACACATGATTAACATTTAATCCGAATTTTACAACCAAACTGTAATTTAAATCTATACTTCTGGAAATTATGGAGGTTAGCAACTTCACTCACGTTTAGGAGAAACACTTGATAATACTTCAGTTAAATTAGGTACCAGACTGTTCACATTGATGAACATATTTTCAATGCAAAAAATTATTCTGCTATTTTTGTTTCAATACATGTCAGAATCAATAGAGTGAAACAGTTCATAAGAAAGTGATTGTAATCTCAATAACAAATGTAAGCATTCAGCTATAATTCTTTTTCATGGCATTGTATTGCTGCTCGACGCGTCATTTTCCAGAATTTACTATCTTTTACTTAATTATGTACAGAAATACAAGATGCTTTATTTTTATTGTCGGGAGCGAGTGACCTGCCAACAGCCAACAGATAAAGAGAAGTATACTTAGCAAAACTTCTCTTTTCCAAGAAAGAAAACCTAAAAAATGCTCTTTGAAACAAAAATGTATTATTTCTGTACGACGAAACAACTGAGTAAGATGCTGCATGTTCGTCATCCCGATACGTGTTCTTTCATGTAGCAGAGACCCATGCAAGTTTGTGGGGGCAGTCAAAGAGTTGCCAAGTGCGACGGGTGTAGAATGTTCCAGGACTATTCTGTCTACTGTGTGAGAGTATGACATTCAATATGAAAATGTGACGGGAATTGTGTCAAGACTCTGCGAAATATATGACAACTTGTGCAAATACTTTGAAGACCATATTTTCTGAACAAATGGTGCACATACAATGTTGGGCTCACAAATTAAATATAGTTGCAAGTTTGTGAAATTTCTCAAGCAAAAGTATCTTGAAAAAGAAAAAAAAACCGCTACTGATTCCTATAACGGTGTTGACAAGGTGGAATTACTGGTTTGGAGCTGCTAAATATGTAGCAGAGTATCTGGAAGATTTAGTGGAGTTTCTTGTGCAGGAGGAAGAAGGAAGCAGTGCTGTCACATACTTCACAAATCTGTCAAGCAACATCATCGCCATCATAAAATGTTCATCTGTTTTTCTAGTTGAGCACTGCTCAAAAACAATTGAGGCTACTCTTCAATTTGAAGATGCAAATTACATGTTTGCCCACAAAGTGTATCCAGAACTGTCAGATGTACTGAACCAATTCCTTTTGATAAGCAGAGGTTCCTTGGACAAACAAACATCCTCTGAACTTTCCAAGCTGTCTACCAAAGTGAAGCAACACTCGGTTAATCAAGATTTCATAAGTACGGGTTTGAAATGCCAAACCAAACTCACCGATTTGATGAACTGTGGTGCAGGAAAAGAACATTGGGAAACTCTTTCATCCTAAATACGTGATGAACAATACGGTTGACGACTCATTGTATGCAAGTGCAAAGAAAGTTCCCCTTCTCTCCAAGCTGTCTCAACAGAAATTTCTTGAAGACTACTTGGCATTCCAAAGTCAAGTGTTGGAACTGTTGAGGGAAACGAAACCAGTTGATGTCGTCAAAGTTTTGTTACATGAACAACACTCAAACTTTGCGGAACAATCTGTGTCAGCACTGTGGATTTCACCTTCCAATACTGACAGTGAAAGAGCATTTTCTGCATATAGCCACATTCTTTCAGATCTAGAACCAACTTAACTATACAAAACCTTGCATTTCTTTTAGAACAGTATTTTGGTACTAAGCTTGCTGCTGATACTGTTACTGAGAAGTGATTTCTAAATACCAGTAATAATAAAACTGAATAGTGTGTTTATTCAAAGAAAGGTTTGTGAAATATACTGTACATTACATACCATGCAACAGTTATTTTAGTAACTTTATTACTACCGTTGATACAAAGCATAATTTCATTAGATTTTAGGTAATTTTCATATATATTGTGCATTCTGAGAGTTTTAAAATTAATTTTTTAATATAGCGGGTTATATTTTATCAGATTCTTAAATATCAACTGTTCTTGTTACCGAGACATTTAGTTTGTTAGTGAGTGATAAATATTGTATATGTAGCGTAAATTTTCAAAATAATTTGTGTACCGCTATGCTGTACTTTATTCACAGTTTTCAGGAAATCTTTCCACTGATATTGGTGAGTATTATTCACCATTTTCAGGGGTCCCTAGTTATAAGTGAAACAACCTAAATTTTTTACTAAAATATTAAACAGGGTTTTCTAAATAAATGCTTATTCTGCTACATGAAATGGCCATTGTTCATTGTTTTGCTACGCCAGCACTAACAATAGATCCCACAAATGTTTGCATTTATTGTAAGAAATAAAGACCTACATTTTCACGCGAAGCTACAAAAATAATAAACAGTTGCCACACAAAGTATTTGGGATAACCACTCGACTAGAAATTTTAAACAATGCATCTTGCGCCAGCACTGTGACAATGCACTACTGGCAGTAAGTTTTAAATGTGTATACTGCATTGTGTAAACAACTTTTACCCCTCACCTGTGGTCAGAGTGCTAATGCTGATCCGCACCAATATCTTCTCCCCTGAAGACTGGGAAGAATGAGCCTTCATGATGAGGTTGTTTTTGGCGGAACTGGGCAAAGGGATTATTTCCCTTTCAGCTGGTGTTTACATCTGAGGCTCATATGTCAGAAACGATTGAACATAAACTTAAAACGCTTGCTGAATTCTCATGCAGCTCAATGTTTGTAACATAACATTTTGGGTGTCGAGGGGAGGGTAAGTAGTATACACCTCTTGGTTATCATTTTATTCAAAAAAATAAATTTATATTTATTTTTAAAAAATGTGTCATTTTTGTGTTAGAGAAGACTAAACATAAACACTTCATGCCGAAATGGCAGATTTTGCCATATAAAAATTAGGCGTGTCAAAATTGCTCTAAAATTTCCCAAAATATCTATAGCAATCAACTTGTCAATCTTATTTCTGGAAACTGTGAGGGATTGTTTCAATAAGGTTATACTGCATGTTGGCAAATGTAAGACAATTGATGGCAAAACGCAGCCCATTTTCAGATTAAGAAATTACAGAAGGGGTGTGTCTTAGAAGCAAGCATATAATATAGAGTAATATGCCCCACGTACAGTGCGTATACTGAAGTGAAGGTACGTCTCACTTAAGCTGTACATAAAATAGTGAAAATAATATGCCACATGTATTTCATCTATAGAGATGTGAAGAAAAACACTATTTCCCTTGTAAACAGAGTTAAATCAAAAGTAAAAACATAGGGTTTGGTACAAATAGGTTTTTGAATGTAGTCATAGAAAATTACATCAACTGAATTTTCAAGGATAAATTAAAATATTTTCTGAGGAAATTTTTTGGTAGAAGTTTGTGGTTTGTTACAACTTCCATCCTACGTACCAATGAGAAATTTTGGAGGGTTGTGTGTCCTACTAGAGATCATTTCTGGAGGTCGAAAATTTTATATTTCCTATGTGCACATAGTCTTTTCTGTATACTTTATCTCTGCACCGAATCCTGGAAGGGTTAATAAAATGAGCTGTTATCAGTATTTTTTTTGCTGCTTAAGGCACACACCAGTGATAATGTTGGCTGTTGCGGCTGTAACGGGGCGAGGAGTGGTATACGTCATGCTGCCATGTGGATTCAGTAGACAAGTACAGCATGAAAAGCAGAACTACACAAGCAGAGGCAACAACTTTCTCATGCACTGCACTCTTGGAACCACAAATTCTTATAAATTTGTGCTGAATTTCTTTAATTTTCACTGTGTGATACATCACATGAGAGTAATGTGGGTACAACCCATAGTGTTTTAAACTGTTACAATTAGCAACTATGTTTTAATAAATTCTTGAGGTAATTTTTTTTTGTTGTAAAATATTTTGATTAAAATTTTTTTTCTATATTTTACTGTTCCTGAAAATCTGTCCGTACAAACCAGGTTTTCCCATGAACTGGGTGTTGCACGAACACGATTTGAGTGTAGCAACTAATTTATTGGGGATTAAAACTATAGCATATTTATTACATTATTTAATACCGTAAATATTTTCTCATTCGGGAATTGATGTTTGTAAACTCTTATTACATTTTAAGTACCTTTATTAACAATTTAGTACACTAGCTGGCCAAACAATTTTATCTGCTACAAGGTCATAAACCTCTACTCACAGTATTTACATTCTCGGTAACGTGTAACAGCCAAGTTTTCTCTGTATGTAAATAACAGCTGTGGCAGAGGGATACACTGTTGTTGCATGGAAACAGCTACAAACAGGACCACTTTCAGAACTGTCCGAAAAGTGCACTTGTTAGTGAAACAGACACCTTAGTTTTCGAAACCTTATGAATGATGATTGAGTAGTTAAAAAGCTTATAAACTGTACAGCACATTATAACGTACCACAAACCCAAGAATTCCGTAGCACACAACTTGCCAACTTCCGGTGTCATTCTAATGCACTTGGAAGCATAATCATTTACTTGAACCATTACAAATTGCAGTTCCTTATCCCTGTTCACTCGCTGCACCCAATAATCTTTGTCACCTACAGTAACTGCAACTCTCACCTAGAACACAAAACAAAGTAGCAGTGTGTTACTAAATTTTACAGTGGACACATGGGAAAAAAAGTACTAAGCACAAAATTAACTTTCCCCACCTATCCGATCATTTGCTACTACATCAAAATTGTACTCCCATTAACAACAAATAACTCAATTTGGTTAGGTACATCAGTGCAGTTTTCAACACAGTCAGTAAGTAGGATCACAAAAAATAGTAAATAAAATTGCCCAATTTCAGTAAATAAAACTTGACATTTGTGGTACATTTGACACAAAAAAATTTGTGTTATATATTAATGTGGAAAAAATTCCAGTATTACATTTTTGTGTTAAAAAGAATCCTGTCGTATTATATTTTGCTGTGAAAAATTTGTTGCCTTAATTACCCACTTCACATTTATATATAAATATACATATATATAAAAAATCCCATTTTTATATTAAAACATTACATAATACCAAAAAAAAGATTCATGTACATTAAACATTTTATATAAAGNATATATATAAAATCCCATTTTTATATTAAAACATTACATAATACCAAAAAAAAGATTCATGTACATTAAACATTTTATATAAAGTAGTAATAACATAACTTTACAAGAAGCACACACTAAATCTTACATGAATACCAGACTAAAACTTATATGATACACAAAACTTGAGCAAGCCAAACTATTTGTAGTCTTAGTGTAATATTGTTTAAAATTTAGCCAGCACCACAACACTTTTCGAGCATTATTTCAGTATGGGTAAATTTTAATGTTGTGCAATTGTCTATCACGTTAATGTACTGAGAGAATGCTACAACAATTTCATCACAATTCCAGAAGCATAATTACTGTAAGTTTATCTATGATGCCTAAAAAAATAACCTCCAAATTGATTGTTCAGAAGTAGAGTTTTTTCTGTGGCAAACTTCTAATGATTTATTAAATTTGTGCAATAATGCTGGATTATACAGTAGTGTGCATTTTGTGAATCTATAATGCCACAGATGATGATTTTCGTGGCATTACATTTTATTTTGCAAAAATTAAATACTGAAAAATTAAAGAATTTTTTTTTGAAACACACCTGTATGTACTTAAAGTAAATTTTCTAAAGTAATTAGAAAAATTTCATGATTTCATTATTAACAAAATTTGACTAATCCTATCAATATGAGATGAGAGGGACAGACAGGGTTGACATGCAGGGCTACCATTTTTACAGATTTAAAGGTAAAACCACAGATGTTTTTTCATACCTATGCTCAGACACTTAATTACAAATGAAAAGCTGGAGTCATAAATCTGTATGCAATATGAACAGTTTACAAGGAAAGTTGCTGTGTGTTTCCGTATGCAATGTGAACAGTTTACAAGAAAAGTAGCTGTGTATTACGTTTATAACCTGCCTATGTGATAAGATTACGANCGTAAATCTGTATGCAATGTGAACAGTTTACAAGAAAAGTAGCTGTGTATTACGTTTATAACCTGCCTATGTGATAAGATTACGATTGCACCACATGATTTTGAAGTCAATAAATTTGCAATTCGTGGAAGGAAGATGCTAATAATTTCACAGAAGTATTGCTATTAACAAAAAAATTGCACTACAAGAGACCCTGCAAGTATTATGTGATTGTAAACAAAACAGTAGCTTAGTGAAATGTAAACATCAGGAACTTCAGTGATTCCACAAGCAGGTCTTATGACTACCTGCATTTTAACGTCTTATGTTGCAGTTAAAAAAAAAAAATATTGGAGAATTATATTCTGATTTCATTTACATCACTTACATAAAGTTTGCAATTTTAGTTTGAAACAAAGTATCGGCCTATTCTGCAAGATACTTTGTAACAAAAGTTTAATTTACCAGTACTTTTGACACAANATATTGGAGAATTATATTCTGATTTCATTTACATCACTTATATAAAGTTTGCAATTTTAGTTTGAAACAAAGTATCGGCCTATTCTGCAAGATACTTTGTAACAAAAGTTTAATTTACCAGTACTTTTGACACAAAATATAAGACATGACCACTGTAAGAAATTATTGGTTGCCAAGACCATCTCCATTCACAAAAGAAAAACATTCTACTCACAAGTTCATGTTTAATATAATCTTGCAAATATATATAATGTACTGTTCTGGCCTAATTTGTAAATAGAAAATTCTCTTGCTTTCCTTGCTTTGACGTGTAACGCATATTGGGAGTAGAAGCCTCGCTGACCCCCTCGCGAGCGCCTACCAGTTGACACGTGTCACGAGGCACGTGGACAGCCAGAACGGATCGAAGTTACACGTGTCAAGGTTGTGCAGAGTAAGAGCTGGCTACGTAAATATGTAGGAAAGCGGGAGACATTGCAGAGCCAAGCAAGAACAACTCTAGCTTTACGCCATAGAAAACGGCTGACAAATTGAAAGGGGTGCCATGAACACTCCTCACCCCTACCACCCTTTTAGACCAAACCGCGGAAGAATAAGCTGACAGTGTACGTTTCGGGGTACCACCTCCCCCCCAACCTTCAAGAACCATGGCACGTTTCAGAAGTGCATTATACTATACTTCCTCCCAACCCCTCTCCCAACAAGAGACACATGCCAACACTTAGGGAGAGAGGCTAGAGGGCATATAAGCCTCTTTGCGGGGAGGGTGGGGCCACAGTTCATTATCACTGCGCCGAGACAATCAGTTGCATCGGGAAATCGCGAGAGGACGTCGGAACGAACCCAGAGCAGCAGCCCAGGGGAGACGGCACCAAACGCGGGCCTTTTCCAAGGCCGCCCACATCGCCGGATCTCATCCACAGCAGACAACATACCAAGCACTACCAGCAGAGTTAAGTATCAAGTCGTCGCCCAAAGAAGCCCCCCCCTCCTCCACGACGTCGCCCAGAGTTAATCCGAGTTAGTAAATAGAGTACTACACCTCGGAAGTGTTGCTGTATGTTTAAACTTGAGAAAATATAGCCATCCAGTAAAGTGAAACATCGAAAGACTACCTTATTGATATACCCTCAACCTTCAAGGAACCTTATAGTCTGTGCCTGGAGGAATTAACTCCGACCCTACGAACCATCCTGTATACCACAGATGGGAAGTAGCGCCAACGTAATAAAAACAGTTAAATTGCAGTAGAAAGAAATTCACTGAATTACTTTAAACTGAACATGTATTTGATGATTTTATGCCTGCCAGGAATTTTGAAGTACTTTTCAGTATTGAATATGAAATTTCAAGTGTACTTGTGTACTTTGTATACAAATCTTACTGTAGTATATTTTTTTTTGGTTAACTCGTGTTTTACAATACAAGCAACTTAACAATACATTATTTAATATAGTGAGACAATCCGCTTTACCAATACAAAAATATAAGTACGGGTGAAGGGTTTAATGTAGTTGGATTGTAGTATATACTATTACTGGCTCTACATAATTTGGTTATGTTAAAACCTTTATTCTAGTGCCTAGATGAAATAATACTGCTTAAATTACTTGCCGAGATAAATTGCAGGTATCTGTCAATCTCTTTTTAGTTCCTCAGACTTCAATTCAGCCACGGTAGCCAATAGAGAATCAACCCCAGAGTAAACTGCATCCAGAGAATAACAGATGAACTCCCATTGCCAGTTAAATAAATACGCACGTCTGTCGTGCGCCTGTGTCTAGCCATCCGAACTAAGCCAGCCTGCCGCTAAGCGAGCATCAAATACCAGCCGCACACAGGGAAACTATCCCGCTTCATCATTCCTTCGCCAAGAGAGCATAGTAAGGACTGCGCCGCCCATGAAGGGAGTAGCCACCCTACCGAAGATGCTGTCCACCGTATTTAAGGCCGGACGAGCCCTCAGAACGCCAGTTGTCATTGCATTGTCCTCACTCTGCTTTTAACACTCAGCAGTTTGTCCAACCACTGCCGTGATAGGGCTCTTCACTCCCAATGTGTCTAAGAGAACTGCTACCACTGAAGCTTGCTTCAACCCAGATTACACGAACTTCACTTGGGAGTGCTTGCCATGTCTCTTCAGACACCTCTAGAAAACAGAAGAGTAAGAGTAGAGGTGGGACNGAACTTCACTTGGGAGTGCTTGCCATGTCTCTTCAGACACCTCTAGAAAACAGAAGAGTAAGAGTAGAGGTGGGACGATACCACGTTTTCGATACTCGATACAGCTATCAGCTCGATTCCCTCTATACTTTCGCTACTCAATACTGTAAGTAAAAAAATTACAATAATACATTCAAATTTTTGTAAACTAAATTTATACTGTTCTCAGCCATATTTATAATAAAGTTTAAAATCAAATAAAAATCACACAAGGTAATATTACAGATGATTTAAACAAATTTATGTAAACTTAGCATCTATAGTAAACCTGTCAGTGTTAAAAATATTATTAATATTTATACGACACTAAAAAAACACATCAGGCATGTCAATTTTCGTACTAAGAAAGGTTACAAATGTTTACTTAGAAAAACAAGTATTCCTTTTTTTTCTGAAGCAAGTCAGATAGGGGAAATGTGGGAATTGTTTATCGCAGGATGAATGACAACAATGACAATTCTTCTGCAAACAGAAGTCAAATAATTATTAATCTGTTTGTGGTTTTGCAGTGGTCATTTTCACAGATTGTAAAACACAAAATAAATAAGAAATACAGGTTGTAAACATAAATGACACGTAAAAAATAGAAATATGTACTTGCATTCAGAATACCGAACTTAACATATTGCACGTAGAGCTTTATTCATTAATCATTATGCATCACCAACACATTTATTCTGATCAGCATGAGCTGTTCATAAAACTGAATTTACGGTAGATTGAATTGCCCATTATTAATCTAAAAATATACAAAAAGTGGTTTAGTTTTGCCAAGTGTTATCTAACTAACTCAGCAATTACATAATTATCAGTTCATTTGTAATTAATTAAACACGTGACGTTACCCTTCATTTCAAGTTCACTAAATATTGACAGTTCTAGAAAAGTAGCTTGGCCACAATGTATCCTGGCGCCACAGNACCCTTCATTTCAAGTTCACTAAATATTGACAGTTCTAGAAAAGTAGCTTGGCCACAATGTATCCTGGCGCCACAGCTGCTCTGTCTATGAAGAAAACAATGAGCGTAAACATACGTCATGATCAATGTAGGTTACTATTCCAACCTACCTTACTTTTGTTACTGCAAAGTCATATTGCTGAGGGTCCGTTAATTTTATTGCCAGTGGATTGGATGGGGTTGGGACACACTTTAGTTTAACGNCTGCAAAGTCATATTGCTGAGGGTCCGTTAATTTTATTGCCAGTGGATTGGATGGGGTTGGGACACACTTTAGTTTAACGTCATTCACGAGACCGCATTGTTTTAATGGACAAATGGAAAATTTGCTGGTATGCCATTTCGAAATACGTTATTTACAATACACACCTACATGCTAATTCGTAATTCTTATTTGCAACTCCTGAATACATGTTGGTCTGTTGCAATCATTTTACACGTTTCCCTGCTACCGATACAAAATAATTTGCTGGATCATTCAGTAAATACAACACTTCACCAGTTTTCCGAAACAAGTAAACTGCAGAACGAATATATACAGTGTCTCTTTGTAACAATAGGGAAAATGGAGGAAAATGCCATACNTAAACAAGTAAACTGCAGAACGAATATATACAGTGTCTCTTTGTAACAATAGGGAAAATGGAGGAAAATGCCATACACGCGTCGATAATATTACATTTCACGCATCAAATAAATGTATCAATGTACATGTAGCAACACCCGATATTTTCAATGTGTGCCAGTATCGAGGGGTATTGAGGTATCGAAGTATCAAATGTCACATCTCTAAGTAAGAGTCGTTCTCAAGACTTCTTTATTTCAGTGCTACAGTTCGCACTTTGCCTAACATGTCCCCTTCACCTGTTTGTAAAGTAACTTCCGCTGGTTACTAGATAATCGTGGAAGCCTCGGAGATAGTACGGGTCACCGTCTTTATTCTCGCAAGAATAAATACGTTTTGAGTTTATCTGCTGTGTTTTAATTCCAAGGGTGAATAGTTACCTTTCTGCTACCTGATAAACGCCATCCCTCAACGGAGAGGCAGGGGACCGCATATTGCCAACCTGTTCCTGACTTTAGAGTAGGATTGCGGGCTCCCTTGACCAAACAGCACGTACGTAACAAAAATACAAGTTCGCCGGTAACCCATACTGTGGGCCCAGTGAACAAAGGCACAGAGGTACAGTAGAACCCCCAACTAGATACACTCCATGAGGAGTTGATTGGACCACCTAAGTCAGTCAGCTAACCCACTCCATCTACCACGTACAATCCACAGGGTGGAGTGCCAGGCCTGAAGAGGCGTGACCCAGGTCACATCTGAGCAACTCACGATGAAGCAGCAACACCATCCCAAGTCTGCTAACTCGCTCCATCCAACGCAAGAAATTAGCCGGTTGGAACGACAGGACCGTGCGTCGTGACGCCATTGCCTCTGAATACTCTAGCTAGGGAATTCTGTCAACTGTTCCTTACTTGCTGCATCGGCACTTGAGAACCTACCCCATGCCTTTCACTCGATGAAGAGGGACTAAGTGGGCAGACAAGAACCCAGCTATGGCTCCTACCGCAGATCAGTTATCAGGTAACCCTTCCCATTCAGCCTCCAGCTACTCCTCCACTTGGGATAAGGCAAAAATTGTCCACGGACTGCAGGGGCCTCACCCCAGTCACCCCTAGGTAACTATTCGAGCCACCCCAAAAGACTAGCAGGACTTCACACCCCATCATAGTTCGCCTCCGTCTCGGACTGTCCGTAGGTCTGGCCATTGCCGACACCATTCACAGACAGACGCCGCCAGCTGCTGTAGCCCGGAACCAGGCAGCTGCAGGACCAGCCAGATCCAGCCCAACCACCAGCTGCATCCAGAAGGGGCTCCGAGCGTTGCCCACAGGAGCCCCCCCACCAGCTAGTGTCAGCGACTGTCCTAGCAGTCTCCTAAGAGACCAACTCTATACATGGGGCTTCTCAAAGGCAGGGGCGAACAAGCTTAAAACCAGTCCATAAGGTCCAACCGACGTTCTCTGACTGAACACACCAAAACCCCCC
>NQII01001587.1:570863-618642 GCA_002778355.1 Clitarchus hookeri | reverse complement strand
AGGTGAGAGGCTGGCTCGACTGCGGCAGGAGTGTGTCCGGCTCGCAGATGATAGGTGTCTGTGCTGGTCCGACATCGTAGACTGTCACCACGCCTAGTACTAGCGGTAGGCCTAGGAGGAAGAACTCAACGACTGTGTGTGCAACTCTGGGGAGTTTCACAAGGGGTGACAAAACCAGTTACTGGGGGAAATGTGAGGCGAGGCCTCGACAATTGACGGGCGGCGTGAGCTCGTTCCTGGGGGGTCAAGTAGCTGAAGGCTGGGGCAGAATGTTTAATCAGGGCTTGCTTCCCACTTACTACCCCTCCTATGGGTGAACGACATTTACCAGGAATGAGGTGCTACGGTTCACTTCCGCAACGGGGTGGCAGGCAACAATTTCCCCTAGCTAGAGTGTATCCCAGAAGAGGTATTCTTCCTTGCTAGATCTGGCACTCCCTCTGGCAAGTTTATACGCAGTGGATGGAGTGGGTTAGCTAACAAGGGAGATTTAGCCTCTTCGTCGTGTGTCTTGCTAGTGATAGTGGCTCTACCGTACATGTGCACCACGTACCTTTAAGTACCTGATCCACAGTGTGGGTGGTCGTCTAATGGGTTATGTTTTCATGGCGTACGTCAAGTCCATGTTAGGGGACAGGCTGCAGTCCTAAACTAAGTTCGGAAAACAAGTCTCAAATTCTGCAGTTCCCTGCCTCTCCTTTGCAGTGAGACGCTTACCAGGGATAACAGCAAAATTCACACAAGAAAGTGCAGACGGAGGTTAGACTAGTAACGTCTTTTATTCTATCCTGAATAGAATATGGTGACCCATACTCTCCTACTGTATCCAAGGCACAAATTAATTCTTGGAAGGTAAAGCAAAGACAAGTGAAGAGGTCTGTCTGCTTGGAGAGCCTTGCCTGAAGGGAGTGCTAGAATTGCGAAGAGCAACGAATTAGGTAGTCATGATAACTAAACCTGAACTGAAGCAGGTGGTGTCCTGAAGGAAATTAAGGGGGAGTATGGATGTGGGTTTGTTGGCAAATGTCATGTGTAAAAGAGGGGGAGTGAAGACTCTTTAGGGCTGCAGCGCGTGCTTGAAGAAGTCCGGTGTTGGGTAATGGGTGTTCTTCATAAGATGGAAGAGAGCAGACAGAGTAGAGAAACTTGGCAAGACTTGTGCGAAGGCGAGCTGCTGGTATCAACTGCAGTTCTGCAGCGGTGCAGGGAGATATTCTCCTGCGCTGGGGGTATCTCGCCTTTGGGCAGCTTTGGCGGGGGTGGCTCCTCCCTCGTAGGCGGAGCCGTACTTTGCTGCCATCTCTTGGGGACGGCTGGAAGTAGGTCTTCTTGTTGTGCACGTGGTATCGGCTGTGTGAGCTCAGGCGCAACTTTGCTGGCGTGGTTTACTGGTATTCCCTTCTCAAGGGGTTTTGTTTAAAGTGGGGGCGATTCAATACATTCTTCCTTCAGGTGCAATCTGGTCTCCAGGCATCCACCTTGCTTCATTTCTAGGTCACGTGGCGCACACATTATATGCAGTTTCAGGAAAAAAAAAAAAAAAAAAAAAGGTATATATACGTGTCACGCATCATTATATTTGACGTCATCTCCGCCTGGCTTGCATGCAAGTACATATCTAATATATAAAGATGACCAGATGCAGTTTTCTTTAATAAATACCATTATTTTTATGTTTAAAGTAAAGGTTTTCAAAACTTCTGACTCTGGAATTTGACCCTACTTTTAGAATTGCAGAATTATGGATTATCCAGTACATAAATGAAAATGATTGATAGAAAATATAATAAAGTTTAATTTTGTAGTATTTTTGCAAGAGTAAGCAAATTGGAAAAAACAAAAAAAATTTGTAAAGTTTTATTTGTAAACCAACCACAGACATCTCGAAGTGGAACCTCACAGATTCTTGGGCTTGGTGAAATTTTGGCCAATCAACATTGACATGCCACAGGCTATGTTTATCATACTCTAGCCTTGCCACAGCCATGGCCCCCTCGTAAGAAGAGTGCTAGGCCGCACACGCCATAGGCTGTGGTGCTCAGGGATTGGCATGCGGGTCGGCTACTGGTTGTCAAACCGCATACACCCCGGTGCATGTCCACCCTTCCAGCTACTGGCCGTGAAGGGGAAATGCAGCCCAGTGCTTGGTCACCTTTTGCATTTTTTCCAATGCTCTCCACCACAGCATACTGTCGGTGTGTTTTGGTTATATATAGGGCCTGTGATCCTTAGTTCAGTGATGAATGTCACAGCTCTTGTGCAGAACGTCACTCTGCTGGAACGTGCACGGAAGCCATCCGCATTCATTTGACTTCACCATCTCTAACCGANCTTGTGCAGAACGTCACTCTGCTGGAACGTGCACGGAAGCCATCCGCATTCATTTGACTTCACCATCTCTAACCGAGACTCAGAGCTCTTGTGCATAAAGTCACTCTGCCCGGATGTGTACCAAAGCCATTAACGTCACATGAATGCACTGCNGACTCAGAGCTCTTGTGCATAAAGTCACTCTGCCCGGATGTGTACCGAAGCCATTAACGTCACATGAATGCACTGCCTCACTAGCTTTGAGCTATTCGTTGCGCTCAAGTGAGTATTGCCAGTCTGGTGTTACTCTTGGCCCCACTGCGTCATGCAAGACTATCCTTCATCTTAGTTGGCAACCTTGGATTGACCCTTCAGGCACCAATTAGGGTACAAGCTGGATTTGTGTGTACTATGTCTCTGCAGTTACTGACACATTCTGGGTTGACTGTATTTATCACATTCAGTCATTCTTCTCACCCTCTTTCCCACTGCCTCACTTAGACCTAGCACTCTGGCAATACACTTCCAGGAATAAACAAATGCTGCCCCCTATTTGAAACCCTTCAGGAATTCATCAATAAAAATTCCACCTGCAAGTGTTACTTGGAGCCTACAGCAACATTCCACCTTGCTGAGTAACACGAGAGCAGCGCCACACCCTATTGTTGCCCCTTTCTGTGTAGTGCTTGGGTCTACCGGTGAAGTCCTGCATAGTCAATGTACTCGCAGAAAGCTTGTAGTATGAAATCCCTAGGAACGTGTAATGTAAACCTTGCAAGGGGAATTGGATTTACTGGTGATGTCTCACCCACTTCGACACTCCGATAACTAGGGACAGGGACACATTTTATACAGGCAATGCACTGTGAGGAAAGTCACTGTTCTCCAAGAGGCCTCTGTGAATCAATTAACACCACCCCTCGAGCATGCAAAGAATAGACTCGCCCAAGTTATTTTTACAAAGGTGGCGCTGTAGGCCATAGCGGAAGATGAGTCANCGAGCATGCAAAGAATAGACTCGCCCAAGTTATTTTTACAAAGGTGGCGCTGTAGGCCATAGCGGAAGATGAGTCACGTGTACTGGTATTAGCGGAAGTTGAGTCAAGTGTACTGGTATTAGCGCTAGTGCTGTTAGACTCATGGTTTAAAAATTGGGAAAAGGCGGGAGAGTTATACAGCAGCATTTAAGTTAAAAGTAGTGTGATACACAGAGGAAAACTGTAAACTAGCCGCTGCAAGANCGAGCATGCAAAGAATAGACTCGCCCAAGTTATTTTTACAAAGGTGGCGCTGTAGGCCATAGCGGAAGATGAGTCAAGTGTACTGGTATTAGCGGAAGTTGAGTCAAGTGTACTGGTATTAGCGCTAGTGCTGTTAGACTCATGGTTTAAAAATTGGGAAAAGGCGAGAGAGTTATACAGCAGCATTTAAGTTAAAAGTAGTGTGATACACAGAGGAAAACTGTAAACTAGCCGCTGCAAGANGGAGAGTTATACAGCAGCATTTAAGTTAAAAGTAGTGTGATACACAGAGGAAAACTGTAAACTAGCCGCTGCAAGACAGTTTTCCATTAATGCACAGTGCATTTTCGGGAGTGGCGCTGGGAAAAAAAGCTCCAAAGTGGACCTAAAAACAAATGTATGTTTTGCAGCATATGACTTGTGTATCCCGAAGTGGAAGAAAAACTGTGATTTTGACACGAATTTAAGAAAAAACGGTCATTCAGTTTCTACCAAAATACAGCAATTAAAAGCAAGTAAAATAACGCACAAACTTAACATCGAGCTGGAAAATTTCAAAGCAAGTAATGGATGGGTACAAAGATTCACGAAGAGGAAACCACTTTCTATTCACAGCAGGACTACATCACTACAAAACAAAAAAATGCTAAATTTTTAGAGGTACAGTTCAACCTGTTTGAAATGTTTTCCCACCTTACAGAAATTTACCTGTGCTTTTAACTTATCCTTCACCCTTTTAATACATCTTTCTCCTGCGTTTGTTATTTGCTACTCATTAATAAAATAAACTCAAATTCAATGATTTTAGCACAATCAAATGTCAATGCAGGCNCGTTTGTTATTTGCTACTCATTAATAAAATAAACTCAAATTCAATGATTTTAGCACAATCAAATGTCAATGCAGGCGCAAAAAATTTTGGGGAGAAAATTATATCACTAGGATAAACAAACAACATGGCCGTGCCTACGTAGAATCAACAAACTTACAGCAAGATCCTTGCAAGTTGTAAAACTATTGTATTGAAATGTAAATAATTAAGTGGCATGATGTCCTCAGAGTTGAATTTATAAGTGTTTGTCGTAATAACTAGTGAAATTTTAAAAATAATCACGTGTATATCAAACATCTTACAGAGGACTGTGTTAGGGTACTTAGTTTTAGTACGTAAATGCTTTACAAATGCATTGTGGTGAAAACTGTGCTTAAAGAAGACGATCCAATAAAAGCAACTACAACTCCTAGTTAATTATGATTATAAACACTGCAACTTGTTGCAATCCTGCAAAAAAATTTGTTCTTTTCATTCATAGAAAATACATTTAAGATAAACGTAGGTAATCGCAAGAAATGCTATAATACAATAAAAATAAGTATTTTTCTTTTTATTTGAGGACGCTTCCTGAAATCTCGAGAAAAAAATCTAAGATATTGATTCCGAGAAGACCTGGTAGAATCGAAGCATCGATCAACCCATCCCTACATACAATACTTAGTAAGGACACCTGAATTTTATAGTTTGACCACCGGACCCTTACTTTAAAAATGGTGGCAATTCTAAAATTTGGGGTGATATGCCATATATCCGAAATCATTCACCAATTTAAACCAAATTTTGTATGCTAGCAGAGCAAAAAGTACGCATTCAATTTTGAGATGGAAAAAGTCTTTGGTTAGTCATTTTAGAAAATAGCACCAAATAAAGAAAAATATTTTACATTATATCTTGAAAACTATTAAACCAATTTCCACCCAATTTGGCAGTAAGTAATACATATGATAGGCCAAGTAAACATAAACAATTGAACTTAATTAGGTACTGACGCTACTAGCTCCCTGTGCAATACAGGATGGTTCGTAGGGTACAAGTTACCTCTCTGGCACAGACTAAGGTCGCCTTTCTCTCTGTGGCCGTAAGGGCAAAGCTTCGTCGGGGGGCTAATTTTGGAGGCTGATTGTACTCTGTCTTACTNGGGTCTGCGACTGATGGTGGCTGTAGTGCGAGTGGTATCTTGAGGTGGTGATCTCTCCTTCGTATGATTAGAGGGGGAGGAGGGGGCAGCAATAACGTGATCTCTAAGTGGTGTTAATAAAGAAGTATTTATTCAGTGAGAAAATATAGACACACGGTCAGAGTCTGTACCCAGCAAGTTGGGGGCCTTAAGGGCGGATATGGGAACTCAAAGGCCCCTCCCTTACGTTCCTTGAGCGACGAACGCTGGAACTTAGCTGTATAGGGGTGGTTCCGGCGGCAGGTTGAGGTCCGGTCAGCTGGGCGGCCCTTCACAGGCTATCGACGGGGTCTCGTCGGCGTGGTGCACACAGCTGGCATCCCGCTTCGGGACGGACTCTTCGGAGACTCCTCATCTCGGCTGGATGCTTCCTTCAGGGATGGAGTAAGACTCCAGTAGGTGACCTCTCCGTTTTGGTTGCAGGCATCAACCACCCTCCTGGGCAGCGTGTCGCCGCATATATCCTTGTCTCAAGCTTCGCACATCGCCACTATGCACGCAGAGTTCTACCCCTTCCTAAACTCCCCCGCCGCATGGCTCTCTCCTCGCTGCCGGGCCGACCAGCCTCGCGGTAATGCGCCAACTGGGGCTACTAGGTTGTGAAGGGGTTGCCTCGCCACCCGCTCAGGCGCGGAACATACGGACTCGTGTGCAATTCTCTCGCTGGGAATGCTAGTTTAAGATGGCGGGGGTATGATAGCGGCGCTTTAGAAAAAATCAGTATGCAGCACGCATCAGTACTTATTTTCAACATTTAGTAAATTTAGACCAAATTTAGTAATGACAGTATAAATTAAAAGCATCATATGTACCAACATAACACTACTTTTGTAGGCCATTTTGGAGATAGCACCATATAAATAACTTAAGTTATTGTGTCATATCTCTGTAAAAAATTAAAACATTCCTACCAAATGTGGCAAACAAGTAGTACTGCTGCAGCTGATAAGTGGTACGTTTTGAGAATGTACAACACTTATTTTCAAAATGGTGGATATAAAATCATTTTAGTTTTGTATGCTATATCCACAAAACTATGTAATCTATTTCAACTCACTTTGTATTTTGGCAGTATACAATCACTGTATGTGCAACTACATTACTTTTTTGTCTTCCATTTATGAAGATCACCACATGAAAATCATGGAAGTTTTACACCACACCTCAAGAACCAATCAACTGATTTACACTACATGGCATACTGGAACATTTCAACTAACTTGTACCAAATTGTGCTCACCATAAATGTTAAAGAAGACTATGTAAAATTTTATGATTTAACTGGATCAGACAACAATGTTGAAAATGAGGGCTTCATAATTAATTTAGGGTAATTTGTCACCTATATTAAAAAAACTAGCGGACCGGTCCGGCTTCGCCCAGGTACAATTGAGTTTTACAGTGATACACTAATAAATAAATTGGAAAAAGACAATTCATTTATGTGAAAACAGAATTATAAAATTATGTTATGTTGGCTTATATAACATAGGTCCATGTCATTTAAGTTCTTTTGCAACGTTAAAGCATAATTACTAATTACACTGAGCACAAATTTACTAGGGGCATCACAATAGTCGCATTACATACTAAAAAATGTGATAGTGGTGAGGACTATGAAGACGAGGGGACATTGTGGGGTAAAAGTTATATAAATTACATGTTATTCGGGTCTGTTAACCACGTTACATGCAAGAAGACCTAACANAAAATGTGATAGTGGGGAGGGCTATGAAGATGAAGGGAAATTGTGGGGTAAAAGTTATATAAATTACATGTTATTCGGGTCTGTTAACCACGTTATATACAGGAAGACCTAACCTAACTTCACAATATGTGAATGAGGGGGAAGGAGGGTGCAGACACGAGATAGTCTGTTAGCAAAAGCATAATAAATAACCTCACGTCGGTTTATCCACCCCCTGTGATTCACCTAACGCAAAGTTAGGTTTGATTTGGTTGGATATTCTGCATTTTACATGGCTAGCAGTAGCAGTACGTAAGACTTGAATTTCCTAATTTCACATGCAACGCTACACAGTACAATTAAATACACTTACCATGCAAAACCTAGAGTATAAATGATGTTATTCACCCATGTGATTGACGAATATATGTCCTTCGGAGATTTATGGCCTGAAAGACATGTCTAGGACACGTTGGCGTTTATTCGATTCATAGAAACTCAGCAAACACTCTTATTTCCGCACAATAATTACATTTCAACACTTCACATTGACATAATTGCAAAGAAACACCCATCGCACAATAATTTGATTTAACACTACAAATGGAAAGAATTGCAATGAAAAACGCTNAAAGAAACACCCATCGCACAATAATTTGATTTAACACTACAAATGGAAAGAATTGCAATGAAAAACGCTAAATAACACTTTTATATCATATGCTGTCGCACAGTAAAATTCAAACAGTACACTTAAATTGCGGCCTCTCTTAGCATACAACTGTCACGGAAACCAATATTGATACACATTTGTTTCCTGTCTCTGTGCATGATTGCTCAATGAAAGTATCATGGCGATACACGTCTACTGCTTGTAAACAACTGTGGATGTCTTTCTGTATGATATACAAAATGTATATTTTTTCTACTAATACATTACGTAGTACATTCTTCTCGTGAATATATACAAGGTAAGACTTGAAAACTTCATCAGAATTAATTATATTTTGACACTGCTAGATTGTTTTTTATCCTGTATATAACCTTAGTGCGTCGGCAAAAACATACCCATTGAATAACAATTTGTAAATTAAAAGATTCCTTTACCGCAGCATTATCGTATTTTACACAATTCAGTGGCCTGATAGAAATGTAAAATATATGTAAAATATGTGTTTTACCACATTAACGCTCTTATCTTCATAGTCTTCCTCACCATCACATTTCATGGTATATACTGAAAATTACGTGCAGCCCTAATGAAATTCATATTAAGAGTGATTAGTAATAACCATATACATAATTTGCAGGTATTATTTTCTCGGTTTCCGGAAAAGCCCTTATTGTTTATAATTACCTCTGCGGTCTCTCACGTGCGACTACCATAATTATAACAACAATTTGCGCGTGTCCAGAATGCTAAACACTTTTCATTCATTTGGCAGGTTCTACAAGAAGGATCCAGAAAATCTGGATACACCAGGGAAGACCAGAGGAAAAAAATAAAAAAAAGTTTTCTGAGATGTTGACAATTTTACATGTGGTCTTATTCGTTGCATCATATATCTCATGTATGAAGCAGGTAAATGAAACCAATGATTGTATAATCTTTTCTCTGACCTTACGACTTACAGTAGGCCTATATCATGTAATTTTTTAATTATGTGCTTGTTTACAACAACATTAAGAATAACTATCCATTGAAAATAACTTGTAAAAGTAAATAATTATTTCCTCGTAGGCTGTTCTGTTTTGTCTGGGACTGTATGTAAACCAGTGTTATAAATGTTAAGTGAACAGATTTAATAAATTTAAAACTTTGAAAAAACATACAAATTAAAAAATTGTACATCGGTATCCCTAACCCCAGTATAAACAATGTGACAAGATTCTGAAAAATTTGTTGCATGGTGTGTTTCCGTTTTATTGAGTAATGTACATCATGTAATGTTATTTTCTGTTTTTATACACAGGTTTTCCATCCAAGACATGACAGAATGATANTGAGTAATGTACATCATGTAATGTTATTTTCTGTTTTTATACACAGGTTTTCCATCCAAGACATGACAGAATGATAACGCACACACCTGCAAGCGTCTGAACCTTGACCAGAGGAAGAGGTTCGTTGTCCTTGACGCAGGCTCAGAGCAAGGATTTGTAAAGGCTGCTGGTATTGTCTTCACTCCGGGTAGTAACTTGGGCGACTACCATGGAACAATGAACGGGGAAATGTTTGATAAGTGGTTGCAGGAGCAGCTGCTTCCTTGCCTTCAAGAACAGTCTGTAATTTTTCTCGACAATGCCTCCTACCACAGTGTGCAGGTGACTTTTTTTCCAGTTGTACACAATCATGAAATTTTCAGTTATNTCTCGACAATGCCTCCTACCACAGTGTGCAGGTGACTTTTTTTCCAGTTGTACACAATCATGAAATTTTCAGTTATGCACAATTTTTCATTCTTTATTAAAGTACTGCACGTATGTCAGAAAAGAAATTCTGCAAGGGACTATAAGATTTTTTTTTTGTTAAAATGTTTGTTGCCATGTTAAGCACTATTATTTTCATTAACAAATTCCATCTTTTTCAGTATGAGAAGTTGCCAACATCAAAATGGACTAAGATGCAGCTCACATCATGGCTCAAAGAGATGGACATTCAACACTGCCCGACAGCAACGCGTCCAGACTTGTACGAGTTGGCCAAACAGCACAAACCCGCCACACAGTATGTGTAACTTTGCAGTACCTGTACCAAATGTTTCTCTCTCTATGCTCAATGGAGTTACATTCCTCCACTGCCTACTCTTTTTAATCTGTTTACATGTCAAGTTTAATACTGGTCACATAACTTCAGCTGTGAACTTGGCAACATGTGCTGTCAGACAAACAATATCATTGCGTAGAATTTCTGTGCGTTATTTGTAGATCCAAAGCATGTAGTCCACAAACAGAAAAGACAAGTACAGACTTGAGTTTTCAAGTTGGCAGTTGAATTGGCAGGGGAAATTAACTGACACAGAGTTGATATTCTGTTTGGAGAAGCTGGGCATCAGGTCCTCAGGCTGCCTCCATACCACTGCCACTACAACGCCATTGAGTCAGTGTGGAGTGACTGCAAGAGGTACTTCTACAGTAAGACAGGAAAGGGGAAGAAATCTGATGATGAGACAGTGAAATCTGCATGGCAGGAAGCCCTCTCTCAAGTCACCGCAGAAAAGTAAGCCATGCTTGCAAAATTGCTGTTGNAGTGAAATCTGCATGGCAGGAAGCCCTCTCTCAAGTCACCGCAGAAAAGTAAGCCATGCTTGCAAAATTGCTGTTGTTATTGTATTTTTTTAAAAAGTGGTTTGTTAGTATTTGCCAAAAAAAACAGATGCTACATTTTTACTGACATGTTTTTAAGTACATATTTAACATAACTAGGTGGCAGTATGCACTGTTTATAAAAGGTTCAAATGAACTTTTTTGGCTATCATCGCAGGGCTAGTTTAACTATAACTTGTAATTTTGCATGTTTTGTTATATAAAATACATTCTGCTTCGTATAAGTGAATACAATTATGCCATTTGCAAAATGCCATAAAGTAACAATCAGAAAATGTGTGCACAACTGTGTTCACTTCATCGACTGAGTTATGTAGAAGGCACAGAAAAGTAGGAGTGTGTACCTATGGAAACTTTTAGTTCAGCTCGTGTTCCTTACAATGTCTCGTGCAGTTTTTACTGTTTGGGATATGCAATAATTCTGAAACTGTTCAAATGAGTTATATTGCACATCTCATAACACTGTATAAATAGTTTTATAGATCACAAACAACTTTTCCCTGATACACCCATTCTCAGTTTTATATATTTTTAATTCAATTACAGTGGATTCTTGAATATACGTTTATCACTGGACCAAAGAGAGATACGAAGCATGCGGGAAAACCGTGAATGTGGACTTTTATTTTAGACCTGAGAAATAACATTCATAACCTCAAAATTTAAATTTGTTTGAATAAGCTGTTGGAAAATGTAATTAACAACAAATTATGAAAGTAAATTTATGGTTAAATNAAATTTAAATTTGTTTGAATAAGCTGTTGGAAAATGTAATTAACAACAAATTATGAAAGTAAATTTATGGTTAAATCTTCGCTCAAATATTTGCACAAATAAATGAAATTGAGCAAAACTTAATTAATATTGATTTTAACCATTTTGTCCATGCTCAATCCATTGGATACAATTGCCACAACTTAGTTATTTGCTAGGATTTGTGCCAACCATTACATGTCAAGCCATTTGGAAACCCTTACGATACTAACCAAACCCACAACGGATAGGTCCCTATAATAATCACGCCGTTAAAATACTGAGTCCATAACCTTACACCAAATTCGGTTTAAAATAAGATCATCACAGATTGTGTCAAATACACTAGTTTGTAGTGTATTTGTTTGTGTGATTAGTTCTCATTGTTGCCGACGTACGAGTGCAGAACAAGAATACAAACTGCTTTCTCACTGTCGCCAGCCTACAAATGCAGTAAGCATGTAAGAATAAGCGTGATCAATAAAAAACTAAATAATGCTGCGTGATGTAAACAATACTATCGATAAGGTTGTAAGTAGGCCGCTAGGCTACCAAAAATACATATAAGCATAGGAATTCAAGTACCCACAGTATATAAATATACATAAATAATATCAATACTATCAATCGTATCAGTTGTAGAATATCTGCATTGTTTTGCATTCACGTGTTAAAAAACAACTGATGCATGTACTCTTTCGGTGTATGTACTATCTGCTTTGAATTGACATTATGGGAAAACAAACTATTGGCAATCAATGAATGTGGTCAGCAATTAGTATGTTTATATGGGAATTTTGATGGGAACACAATAAATAAAAGGGAAAATGTGGTAAAGCAAACAGGCAGCAAAATGTACTGCTTGCATGGCGACACAAGTTTGATGTAGTTATTTGATACTTTGCAATCTCACTTCCAGAAGAGCGTCGATCTTGGAACAGCTTTTAAAATAAATTTCTAGACAAGAAATGTTTTACTACCTACATAATCTGATATTGCACATTTACTCCATATTTTTCTCAGGCCTTATGATTTATGGTACAGAAGCAATGTACTTGCAGGCTGGTACGTGTCAACACACCCACACACCTGAGCATGTGCACACACAGGAGTCCACACATTTTTGCATGCTGATGCATGTTTGTAATGTTTATGTTGGGTAAAAGAAATTATTTGTCTCTGTAAACGTCTGTACAAATTTTTTTTTTCCTAAAACATATTAGTGATCACACATTTTGTACATATTTACTTTCAGGTGGCAGAAGTACACGGCTTACTCTGAGGGGCTAACAGCAGACTGTGAAAGAGTTAGTTGCAACATGATGGCCGTGTAAATGTGCAGCCTATCATTATTAAAGTGGGAGGAAATGTTTCGGACGACAGTGATGATGGTGGTGGTGATGATGATGATCCACTGGCAGTGCCACTAATATGTGAAATTGATTTGTAGTTGTTACCTATTTTCTTGGAATTTAAAATTTTTGTAATCACTTTGAATACATTGTTTTCTTGTGCTTGTTTGTGTTTATGACTTGTTGCAATAAACATGACATTTTAATTTTTCCAGTTGTGATCATTTATAAGGAACTTTTGGGTTTGCAAAAGTGTACTGTTAATGAGACACCCAGTCAGCTGATAACAGCGACAATATTCATCAGTAGTTAATGATTTCGTGTTGTCTGCCTCATTGAGCTGTGAAAAGATCTCATAAAAGTTAAATTCCAAGACTGCAACTTTCTTTGCATTTATTAGGTATTGTGCACCCTGCAATAATGATTGTTGCTCATTTTCTGTGCAGGTGTTAGAAAATACCAAACTTTTACAGTATTAAGATGATTGATTGTGCGAAAGGGCTACTAGAGAGGTTTTTTGTTATTGAAACTGTGTAGACAGCACCCATGACTTCTTGCTGAAGTGGTACTGATTTTGCAACTTTATTTCACTGCTACCGTAACATTTTAACTTAGTTATGGTGTAGTGTAACCATTGATATTTTATTCAGTGTAGGTCTGTTAAATATGGTATCTCCCCTTCAGTAGGTGCAGTTTTTCAATTCCCNTGTGTCTCCTTCAGTAGGTGCAGTTTTTCAATTCCCCCTCCCTCCACAATTGGTACAGGACATAATTTACACAAATTTATGCTTTTTGAAATTTGAGGTAATGCCTGTGATTCCAACAGATGATGGGCTTCCTAAATTACGTGCATTAATATTACATTAATTGTAGATAAGCTGGAATTGTTTGTTTTTGCAGCTTCAATAACTTTATGTTGCCTGAAATGGGGGCGTACTTAAAATTAATGATAAATAATTGGTGATCCTTTCAACATCTGCTTCACAATCATATTTGTAAACAGGTAGTGTTTGGATTTACAAATTGCTTGGGTTCACCACGGACAACACTACATGTGCTGATGGTTGGTTAATTTATTATTTACTAGTGTATATTATTTCCATGCCTAATCTACACAAAAGATTTAGGTTAATGTTTGATTAAATTAGAAAGGAAATTATGTACACTGATCTCAAATTGATACATTTTAAATGGATCATGTTCCACACAGTCAACTCCCGATTTTCCGGGGGTGGCTTCATTGGATTGCAGCTCTTAACCATGAATCCGCCAGTTCAAAGTCAAATATTGAATAGTTGTTGCCAGCCGCATGCCGCTGCTATTAATAACCCACGCTCATGCTGTTAATTAAGTGGCTGCAGTCGAGTGATGTGGTACTGATTAATTTTAATATTAAAAGGTGTTCGGGTACTATATTTACACACGTTTTGAAAATGAAAATTTACCGGTACAGCTGATGAGTGTAATTTTAAGTTGTGATTATCTTATGTTGAGGCCCGGGAGGTGCCTGGATTTAGTTATAGATTGATGTGGATAATTCCCAGCATCTGAGTTCTGGCCTGTAGCAGGAGCCAAAAACCAGAGATTTGTTGCGATTGCACAACCATGTGAAAAATGTGTGGTCCTTCTTTGCGTGTGTACCTTTTGACAAGTACTAGACTGTTAGTATTTGAATTTGTGCCCTTTTACATAAATTTATTTAAAAAGGTAAATTTCTTATAATTAATGCTTGCTGCATTTTCAGCGATGGTTAATGACAAATCCGGCAGGTCCGCAAGGTTAATCTGGACGTTAGCATCTGGAGAGCCTTATCAGCATAGCCATTGGGTTTACTCAGGGTACTCATAGTTTCGCACTCCACAACTGCTCCATCTCATTTTACTTCACCCTCGCCAACACTGAGAATGATAGCTGTCATTCATCACTGAAAATCCATTATATAACATTGTCTAAAAAATTTATCTTGGAAAATTACAAGAGTATTGCATCCAGAGTTGAAACTGTTTTTCATTTCTTTGGACATCTTTTGTTTGCTATTCGTGTAAGAGGTGTTGATTTTTTATGGGTAGTAGATGTAGATTGGGCAGCAAAGTTGTTTACTGACATTTTAACGTGCAGTAATTTCAATAAAAGCATAAAATAATAAAGGATAAATAACATGCTGTTATCACAGAAGCACAAATATACCACAGCACTTAAAAAACTTAAGTACACACTCATTACAAGTAGGCAATTCTGTTCAACCTTCGAGATATTGTGACAAATGAGACTTGTGTCTACAAAGTAGGCATCTAATTTTTCCAGACATGAATGAGCTAGTGTTTTTTTATGACTAAATATTTTCTTCATATTTTGACAGGGTAAATTAGCCAAGGTCTGTATTATTTCAAAATATTTTAGTGAAATTCAATATATGTTGTTTATGNAAATAAATTCAATATATGTTGTTTATGTAAAGTTAGCAATTTCAAAATCGAGTAGTTATTCTACGCTGAAAAAGTTAAAGTAATGAAATTAACATGATGTAATATTTTACTGTACTGTTAGGTTCGGTTAAAGTCATGTTATGTGAATTAAATCACATTTCACTTGGGTTGGTGCTGGTTTGAAGAGAATATGTTGCACTATATCTTCAGATATATTTTCCCATTTTCAAACTGCGTGTATGAGGTACATGTACACTTAAAATGGAGTATATTGTAGAATTTACATTCCTTTCTACAAAGAAGTTAATTGCTGGTGACAGANCTGATATATTTTCCCATTTTCAAACTGCGTGTATGAGGTGCCTACATGTACACTTAAAATGGAGTATATTGTAGAATTTACATTCCTTTCTACAAAGAAGTTAATTGCTGGTGACAGAACCAGAAGTCTCACAGTTGAATATTCAACAGAATATTTGCCTTGTGGTATTTCCCTGTTGTGCTTCAAATGCAAAGTAAGTTCAGGTGAGTGAAGATTCATTACATATCAATTTCACTGTGTGAGCATGCTGGAAGTTCCAAAATACAGAAAACTTTGTGTATTACTAATATCCAATTTTACTCTTTAAGAAGCTTTCCTTTTTAATAAGCAAAAATTAGCAGTATTTTTTTTTAAACTTCTTAAGAAGGCTGTGCTATATATGATCTTTAGGTTAGAACAGTAAGCAAGTTCCCCCACCCACCCAGTGAAGTTCACATTACTAAGAGAATGGGCAATATCGAAAACATGCTGAAAGACCGCGGCACTTAAAGTGGTTTCTTTAGCCTGCATGCACATTTATTTTGGTAGTTAATAAATTTATAAATAGTGATTTATATTTTTGACATATAACATAACTTTACAAATTAACAATTTTAATACTTTTTTTGTAGTTAATAAATTTTTAATTAATTATTTATATTTTTGTCCTTAAACATAACAATTTACTGATTAATGATTTATGTAAACATTACTATTACTACAATCACAGCTACGTATTTCTGAGTAGCAAATTTGNTACAATCACAGCTACGTATTTCTGAGTAGCAAATTTGCCTAAAACGTCCCACTAACAGTACATTTACAAGGGGATCAGCTGATAATGACAGCATGAAAAAAAACAACATCGATGCCATGTGGCCGATCAGCTGATGGCAGAAGGATACGTAGTCAAATGTAAACAGTGGTGCTAATTTCGCAGACCTGCCAGATTATATGAGACAGCGTATACACATGGGACTGGAGGAAGTGTATTATTGATCTGCTGTTTGCTTTGTGAGCATAAGAGAGAAAGAGAGAGAGAGAGAGACAAAGAGAGAAGACAGAAGAGGGACAGGAGGAGAAAGGAAGCAGTCAGAGTGTCGGGCGACAGGGGGTGGAGGAAGAGCTGGTAGAAGGGCGATAAAGGAGTAGAAAAGCTTTGGGAGGAGGGGGAGGGAAGAAGGAGGGACCTTCAGTGACCTCCAGGCTTTGTGTGTGTGAGACAGAGAGAGAGACAGACACACAATGAGTGAAGTAGTGCGCTGATTGGTAGGCAACTAACTCCCTCCTGCTTCTCCCAAACTTGGAGGAGGGGAAGAAGAATGGATGAAGATGCTAGTCCTTACACAATGCCGCTGTCAGATGTCTAGATTTTTTTGTATCATCGCTGCACAAGCGTAATTTACGGCATTCGTTAATCACAGGATCTACAAGGGCAAATACAATAAAAAAAAATAATGGGGCACGGTAAATATCATTTTAACGATAACTCACTATAGCGATAATTTATTTTGCCATTGTCGACTATCGTAATAATGCAGTTCCACTGTACATGTAACTATTGCTCATGATACACTGCTTCGTGGTGAATTCTCAGGTTGTTTAAGATCTTTGCAACATTTTGATGAAAGTATTGGGTATATTCAAGGGTGATATCCCTGTACCTGTGATAATTTGTCACAGATGACTTTACAAAGTCAGGGTGTACGATCCATAGTGTCATTTGGCAACTGTGGCATCAAACAATCTTTCTCCAGAAGCCACCCACGTGCTCGGTGAACATTTCGAAAATACTTTTGTACTTCCACAATATGACACATCCATAACTGTTCTAGGAGATACATTTTTTTCAACTAAATTTAAAAAAATGTGCTGAACAGCCATTGGTGATTAGATCTGAATGTTTTTCTTTCAAAATTTCTCACATTTTGCTTATTTTATTCTCATTATCAGTAACTACTGCAAAGATGCTGATGTGTAAGTTTTCTTGCCAATATTTCATTGCTGCCTCTATAAATGCTGCACACTGCTCAGACTTTTCTTCTGTGACACTGTATCAGAAGGTAACTTTTTGTCCCTGTATGGATTGTGACTGCTTGAATTGGGTAATAGGCTACTTGACAAATTTTTTTATGACCTAAAGTTGTACATATAGCCTTAATAGAGTTTAAAAAAATATTATTTCAGTGAAACTTAACATTGTCTGGATTATTTTCACATTTATTTATTTGTATTTCAATTTTACCGTTGAAACGATGCCAACTGTCATGGCGGCATCTATGACATCAGAATATAGTAAGCAATTTGTAAACAAACACGCACGTTGAAGATTTTTAAATTATAATGAATCCTACCACTTATAAATGGTGTGCAGTGCCTAAATGTGAAAGTTCATCAATAAAAACTCCCAGCAAATTGTTTTTCCATGTCCCAACCGAATAAAACCTGCGGAAAGAGTGGTTAAAACTGGCACGACGAGATCCAGCGGCTTTATCTTGTCTATGACGATAAATAAAAACACAAGACCACTTTGATGTAAGTTTTATTAAATTTTTAATGTTATTTAATTCTTATGTGTACCCTAATAATATTGTTTATCCACAAATGATTTAAAATAAACTACGATATTTGAGGATAGGTTTGATCTAACCTGGTTTTTGGGATAGAAGAAAACAAACACTCACTACCACTACAGAACGACCTTATATTTATAAAAAGAGAAAAATTATGGAAAGTGAGGAATGTCGTGAATTAGTACAATCTGCTACAGTTTCTAACACAGAACATTCCCCAAGTACAAGTTCAGGTGTGTATAAATATTATAGTATTAATAGGCAATAGGAGAAACGTCAAGACAATGTTTATTATTCATTGCATATTGATTGTTATTCAGTTAAGTTGTATGCATTGTACCTATTGATTTTATGTTATTTGATGTGTAAGATGTATGAAGTGTAATACCTATATAATATTTTATATTTTTCAGATATTAGCACTGTACCTAATAATCAAAAATATTACCATTGTTATAATCTTAGGTTATAATCATAACCTAACATCACGTTACATACAAGAAGTGTATGTAAATTTATGCTATTTGTGAGCATAAAAGTATATTATATTTCTTGTTAAAAAGAAGCTTATAATATACTTACATGGAAGACTTAACATTCCAGAATTCTGATGTGACTTATGGCTTTATTTTCACGTTTTTATTTAATGAATTAGACAATAGTCTGATAATTCAATGTTAAATAAACTTGATATTTGTTAACCTGAAACAATATTCTATCCTTTGAAGCAGAAATTTTGTTATTTTCTTTTTACTAGTATGTACCCTATTCTTAATGCTTTACCATTCATTCAATGTTAGTGTGTTTAACTGCACTTTTGTACTTTTTCTACCAGATGTAGTTTATTTCTTGAGCAGCATCACCCAAAAGTTTTCCACCAATACAGGCAGTCCTCTACTTTCGCGCATTCGACTTTCGTACAATTCGCGCTTTCGTACATTGGTTTCTTACACCATAAATTCGACTTTCGCGTGTTTGTTTCGTTCTTTCGTACATAACCAAAAAAAATATCGCGCGCATGCCTCCACGAGAAACGTAAACATCAAAGATATATCGATTGTTTATATTCTGTAGGTTTTGTCTTCGCAAATAATATTGCAGCAAAGTTGACTTATACTACGTAGAGACCTCTGGTGTGGATATACGGAACTATGTTTCCGATATAACTGAACAAATATGCAGTTGTATGTCTGATGTGTTACTACGCTATGGCGCTATGCCGCTCCTGTTTAGAACTTCCGTTGTTTTTATTATGGTTTTTAGTTTCCTTTGAGGTTAATTTTATATCCATTGTTTTTTTTTTTTTTTTATCTATTGGCGCACGTACATAATTATTACACCACGCAATGAATAACAAACGTAAAAACGAAAGTAATGAAGACTCGGTGTGTAAGAAACAAAGAAAACATGTTGTAAATAGTGTACAAACAAAATTAGACATTATCGCGCAATCGGAAAGTAGCAAATCACTTGCGGCTATAGGACGGTCTTTCAACCTGAGCCGATCCACTGTGCGTTCTATTGTAAAAAGTAAAGGAAATATAAGGGACTATGTTATAAATTCGGGAAATCTTTCTTCTAAAATAATTTCAAAACGGCGGGGTGTAGCGATGGAAGAGATGGAACGGTCTTTAAAAGTGTGGTTAGACGATCAACACCAGAAAAATATCCCTATCAGCCTTGCAATAATTCAATGCAAAGCTCTCAGTTTGTTTGAAGATTGGAAAAATTAGTCAAATGTTTGTGTGTGTAAAATATGTCTTTTCAATTGTTTGAACTATTAGCTATATATTTTAACACTTTTAAATAACTTTGATGCATGATCTTGTTTCTGTGTGTGTAAATATATTGTTTTGAATATATTTTTTTTGTTTAGTAAGTTTTTTTCCGGTAGATCCTTGCCTTGGAGATTTATCACATTAAAATAAGGGTTCTACTTTCATACATTTCAACTTTCATACACATATTTAGGAACACATTGTGTATGAAAGTAGAGGACTGCCTGTATCTTTTGTTGATGGTGCTTTGTATCCAGNCCTGTATCTTTTGTTGATGGTGCTTTGTATCCAGACATTAATATTTGGATCATGTCCAGAAACATTAAAAGGTACATTCGCAGCATTGAAAAACATTAATGCTGCCTTGTCAAGGTTTGTTTGTTTGTTTGTTTTTTTTTTTTAAAGGACATGATCACTGATTAAATGTTACTTTGTTAGTGGATTAGGAAGTACTAGATAATGGGTTTGGAAAGGCTGATCCACAAACGTTTGGTGGAAGAGGATCCACTCGATTCAGTAAAGGAAAACTGTGATGCTGCTAGTAGTTGATGTTCCAGATTTTCTTCACTTTCTTTTTTCTGTACCTTTCTAAATGAATATTTCTGTAGACGAGTTCTTATAATTTCTATCTTGCAACTTATAAGTCATTTCACAATGTTTACATATACATTTTGAATCATCATCAATTTTTCTTACTTCTCTCCACTCATTTGCCAACTTACATTCACTCCCATGCACTTTTGACATTTTTTATTTCATGTGTTCCTGGAATCTCAGATATTTTAAAATGTATTTTACCACACTTTCAAAATGTTGCATGCATACCACACTTAATATACTGATTGCAAACACAAAATGGGGTTTAATTCACTTAATGGACAGTAAACTTTTTCAGTTACAAGGTAACATCACTAAATTTCCCATTCAGGCTATGATAATTCCTTGTAATNCATGGACAGTAAACTTTTTCAGTTACAAGGTAACATCACTAAATTTCCCATTCAGGCTATGATAATTCCTTGTAATAAAGTGAATTATCCATTATATAGCAACACAAAAACTTTCAATACCTGTGTCAACTCTTCTGACACTTCAGTAGAAAACAGTTTGTAGGTAGTTGTGACATTACTGTGTATTGAACCAGGTAACTCACGACTAGTGACTAGAGAGGGGAATTTCCTGCATATCTACAGCCTAAAAAAATCAACTTCTTTTGTGTAACTGGAAAGGGGAACTCCTTTGTATATACTACTCCTGATCAGTCTAGTTCTTTAGCCAGGGGAATCCTTTTAGCAATGTAGAAGGGGAAATTCCTTTTTATTTGCTGCTCAGTATAGATGACTAACTGATTTCCTGTTTATAATGAGTCCAACTATTTACTGTGAATAAAATAATATTTAATCAACATATGTAAATATTTTATAGTCTAAAAATTTTAAAATTTTTTGGGTGGGCCCACTTTGGCGAATCCTTGCGACAGCTCAGTTGCTTGTTCTGTATCATCCAATGCTAAGTAAACAGACGTGCGTACGCAAGGCAACAGCATGCAGCAGAACGCCTTACCACCTGGTGCGCTTACGTAAAGCAGCAGTTTGCAACGCTTGTTTGTATCACAAAACACAAGAACTTAATTACTGTAGCTCTAATAAACAATCTGAACTACATATATGCTTTTGGGGATGTTTACTTCAAATGACATATGATTCGGATATTCTATTTATCCAACCTTAAAAGTATGATAAAATCCCATTGTTACGTTCCAGGGCTAGCAAGTTCCGATTTACATATTTTGACTCAACAGAATTCAAATTAAGGTTTTACTGTACAAGAAGCAGGAAAGGTAAGAGAAACATAAAAATTTAAACAGAAAGAGGGGAGTGGGAGAGAAACAGAAAGAGGGGAGTGGGAGAGAAACACAAATAGAGGTGAGGGAGAGAAACAGAAACCAGGCAAGGGAATAAAAAAACAAAGAGAGGAGGGGGAGAGAAACAGAAACATAAAAATTTAAACAGAAAGAGGGGAGTGGGAGAGAAACAGAAAGAGGGGAGTGGGAGAGAAACACAAATAGAGGTGAGGGAGAGAAACAGAAACCAGGCAAGGGAATAAAAAAACAAAGACAGGAGGGGGAGAGAAACAGAAACAGGGGAGCNGAGGGGAGCGGGAGAGAAACACAAATAGAGGTGAGGGAGAGAAACAGAAACCAGGCAAGGGAATAAAAAAACAAAGATAGGAGGGGGAGAGAAACAGAAACAGGGGAGCAGAAGAGAAACAAAGAAAGGAGGGGAATAGAAACAGAAAGAGAGAATGAGAATAAAAGCAGAAAGCTATATAGAAAGAAACCGAGATAATGAGAAATTACAATTTTATGTAAAGCAAATATCACAAGTCCTTTAGTGAATAATTAAGAATTAACCTAAATATGAAAATGAACAGGACATAAGAATATGATCTCTATTTTTCACCATAGTTTTTCAGACTGCCTAAGTCAAAGGAATGCAAAAATATTTTATTATATCAAAAGAAAAACCTCAGAATCTAAAACTTACATCATAAAACTTAGGAGCATTAATCATATTCACAGGTACATTAGCTGAAGAATTGGCAGATGGCTCACAATGTGGAGACTTTGGAATAGTTGACTTTTCCACCTGTGCATTAGTTGTTGAGGGTATACTGGTCACATTTTCTTGTGATGAAGGAGGAACCTGAAACAAAAATAACAGCAATCCCACTAAGCAATATCAACTTAGCGTCAACTACGGATGAACATCAACTATGAATGAAAAAACCATGTTATTATTTTCTCAAACTTTATCAGCCTGAACTTATACCAGGATTGTGTTAGTATGCTAATAATATTTTACTCAAGTTCAAAAACAATTTTCAACAGAAGTGATGTGTAGGAGTGACAATAGGTATTTTACAAAAACTGTACACAAACTAAAGCATTGTATGTATATTTTTGTGGATGTGTAATACAGTGCCAAGTGCTACAGCAAGTCTGTGTGCAATAGTAAAAATTGAAGTCATATGAAACGCTGCCAGTTAAATAAATAACCAATGTAATGACACTGCGGACCATGAATTACGGTAAACTCTCGAAACTACGACCTCTCACAATTCCCAAGAAAAGGGTTCTTACTGTGAAGGGGCCTATATTTGAGTTTACACAGATTCTGACCAAACTCCACCCCCATGCCAGACCAGAATGGCATTAATATTTTCATTAAGCTATTTCTGCATGTCTTTAAGGGCCAAATTAGTACTAGAGAGAGGTCAGAACAACACTTTGCTAATGTTACAGACATAGATATCTTCGTAGCCTACAGATAGTGCAGATACAAATCATCTATATTGTACTAGGGAATTAGGTTACATTTTTGCCACATAATTTGAAGATATGTCTAAACTTATGAAAATAAAAGAAACATCTTACAACTTTTTAATGTAATGATTAGCGAAGTTCTCCAACTTAACTGTCAACAAGAATTCTTAACCCAACTCACAAAATTATTAAAAATTCTCACAATATAAAGCGAGACCTAAGGTACGTAAAAATTAAATGTTTCAAGCATTCTTACTAATTTCACTTTGTTACAATAACACTGGCAAACAAATACCATCACAAGTATAAAAATAAGAGAATTTTCTATGATTTACACACATCAGGCAAGAGCAGCACACCACACGTGCAGTATTTATTTAGTAGTACCAAGAGTGGAATATGTCTTTTTTTTGAGAATAGGGATACTGTCGGCAACCATAACAAAAAGTAAATTTTTGTATAGTTTGCGACAAAAAAATCTAAATTAAAATTATGTTACCAGTGATTTTACACAATACAATCTGTTTCAGCCAGTGTAATAGAAGTGCTGCAAATTCAACATTCTCTGTAGTTCCCAAAATATATCATTTAAAAATGGACAACATTAAAATGTTAAAATAGAGGACACTATATTGCAAGTAACTCAAGTGCATAGTAATGTATAAACTCACAGCGGCACACTGCTTGTAAAACATATTTATTTATATTTTACACACTTCTTAAAGATGGTTCACGATAAAGTGAGCACTCTAGAAATCAACCTTTGAAAAAAAAATGTACTGCCCATAACCGAATGTGTAACCGCATACAGGCTTGGGACGCACACTGACAATTACGTTGGCAGTGAAGTAAGAAAAGTAGTTTCTAGTACAATGCTGTGTTGCAATTGCAGTGTTTTAATTTATGGATACTTTAGGTGTAATTTTTATTTTTCATGCACATTAAAGAAATTATTAGCGTAAAAACTATGCATTTGATTGTATATCTTAATTGTATTGTCACGTGATCGGCACACTGGCAATGGCCAAAAGTCCTTTGTTTTGCTTTGCATGTGTGCTGTGGCTGCAAGACAAGCTGTGAATATGGAAGTTCTTGTATTTTAATATTTCTTGTTTAGAATATATTATATAAGTTTTGTTTTATTACAGATTCTGGAGTTTTTATATTTACTGCAGCGATTTTGTGTAGATGTGAGAGTTTTAGCAAACGGCAATGAACGAATATCCAGCTTCAAGATGGCATCATCGAGAACATTTAAATTCTTTAATTTGCCTATGACAGACAAACCCTTGCAATGTCATTGATCACGTTGCCGAAATGTTGAAAATTTCACCTGCAAACTATCCAGAGGTATGTGTAATTGTTTTTTTTATGAAGATGTGTTTTCCTTAACATACTTTCCTTAATATCCCTGGTACGTTAATGAAGCCAATAATTAGTTGAAAAATAATAGGAGTAGATAATGGTATGTATTTATTTACACCCAATTATGCAACTTTTTAAAAAAAAATTCTCCTTGACAATAAGTACAAATTTGGCCCTTTGAAAATTAAGGCTTCTTATGACACATTTTGGAAACATTGCTGTAGTTTTGTAATGTAGGCCTAACCTCAAACTGTGTTCCAGTGTTGTTTTTTATCCCAACTTCCAGTACTGTCTCAAGTTTTAGTATTCTTAACGTGACATACAGGTTGTAGTTTTATGCAAAGCAAGTTATTCCAACATTTAAACTATAACATTTGCAGATGGCTTGGTTAACTCTGCTGGACCCAAAGTTTCACTTGTGACATCCTTTCAAGATGCGAGTTTAATCATTCTTCTTTGGCAAAGTTTTTCGTATGACAGATAAAAAATTCTTTACAATTAATTGTCAAAAGTTATTAAACTCAGTGTTTTGCTTTTGTAATAATTGTTTGAAAAGAAAACTATATCTTGAGAAATGTCCACAAACTGTTTAATCATTATTTAATAATTGCTTACATTGTTTTCTTTCTTTCTTTCCTGAAATGTTACTATTATAAATCACTGTATTTGCATTGGACATTGAAATTTAATCCTACTAATATTATAAATGCGTGAGTGAGTGAGTGAGTGAGTGAGTGAGTGAGTGAGTGAGTGAGTGAGTGAGTGAGTGAGTGAGTGAGTGAGTGAGTGAGTGAGTGAGTGAGTGAGTGAGTGAGTGAGTGAGTGAGTGAGTGAGTGAGTGAGTGAGTGAGTGAGTGAGTGAGTGAGTGAGTGAGTGAGTGAGTGAGTGAGTGAGTGAGTGAGTGAGTGAGTGAGTGAGTGAGTGAGTGAGTGAGTGAGTGAGTGAGGTGTGTGAGCGAGCATGTAAGATAGTGCGTGTGAGTGTGGGAGAGTGAGAGTGTGTTTGTTACCAGTCAGCTCCATAAGGGCTGAACGGATTTTGATGAAACTTGGTATGTAGGTATGTACTTTAGGTCTTGGAATAGAACATAGAATACTTTTTATCCCGGAAAATTGTACAGTTCTTGTGGAATAACAACAAAACGTAATTCTGCAACGGCTGGGAACGTGACCTAAATATTTTTTTCCTCTGGTGTCAAGAGTTTATCAGGCCGCCCAAGGACCTCTGAAATGGCTAACGACTGCTATCAGTCAATAACAACCGGGACCGAATATTTAACGTGCCCTCTGAAACCTGGAAGCGCTCAGATGTTATGACACTAAACAGTCACCTATCCAAATGTGTGCCGCTGGGAACGTTGCTTAACTTTGGTGATCGATTATGATCCCTCAGCCAAGCGCAAAAAGTGGTACCCATTTACACTTACTTAATTCTAAAGCTACGACTAGATGAAACTTAAGTTTTGATTTTCATACATCGACGCTGGAAAGGAAAGCGGAAATGTGGTAACTACGCGATGGCTGCACATACACACTCCAAAAACAATACCCTACTTGTTGGCTATCAGGTAAAATATATTTCCTTCCTTTTGGTTGCCGTAATCAGTTAAAAACCTAGGCCAACACAGTATAATTTTATAATTCTGTTTTCACATAAATGAATTGTCTTTACCCAATTTATTTATTAGTGTATCACTGTAAAACTCAATTGTACCTGGGCGAAGCCGGGCCGGTTCGCTAGTGTGACAATAAATTTTACAGCGTAGCCAACACTCCAGACTTTCAGAGCTGTGATTTACCTACCAACACGTGTATTTAGATTTTGTTATAGTGGTGCATGTGTGAATAAAGTTATTCAGTGAACCTATTTGATGTATTTATCGACAAACTGCACCAGTCCAAAAACGGTATCAGTATTGTAGAACCTATAGTCACATTTCTTGCAACCACATGGCAACATAAACACAAATTAAAAACTTGTGAAGTTTGGTTAGCTCTGAAGGTGGCAACTTATCAAATAATTAATTTCACATTTTACACTTTTCACAATACAAAAGTGGTGTTCAATGTGTAAAAATGTAAGAAAAGGGAAATGGTAACATTGACATTTCAGACTAGAGTAACTGTTTGGAATGCAAACTGTATTTATCCTAGGTGAAAAAAAAAGAAGAAAAAAAAGTTTTTGTTAGTTGTTATAGTTTCTTATTCATAGATGTCATTGTCGTAGAAATTAATCTTGCTACGAAAGTATCACTAGTTACACATAACATGTTGGAAAGTAAAAAAAAGTAACAAAGAGTTTACTAAACGTCAAATGAAAGCNAGAGTAAAAAAAAGTAACAAAGAGTTTACTAAACGTCAAATGAAAGCCACCTTATAAGGTTACTGTGTTTTAAAGACATAAACATAATATATATGATAAACAAAGTGCAGTGGAAACGCAAATTTAACCAGTTGAATGTTGCCAGACTTACTGCCAAAAAGGTTAACCAAAGAAGGTAGCACTCAGTACTGGTAGCGCGACTTGTGATCAAGATTAGTTTCACAACCAGTAATGCGTTAGTGTGATCCTACTTGTAATTTTGAAATATAGATGNCGACTTGTGATCAAGATTAGTTTCACAACCAGTAATGCGTTAGTGTGATCCTACTTGTAATTTTGAAATATAGATGGCGATGCTTTGAGGGAAAATAGGGGAGAGTGCATTCCCGAGTTGCGCAGAGGCCACTTCGTGTCCCAACACTGGACTGCTTTTTTGTCAATACAACTATCATAAATGACGTGGATAGGATTTGATGTTGGAACTCTTTTTATGTAAACAAGTGCTTTGAAATGATTGTATACTTTCTCTTAACAAATTTTCAGTGAAATTAGATTAAATTCAAATTGGTGAAAGCACTTTATTCATGTAAACTGTCTCGTCTTTTGAAAAATAAGATATAAACAAACAAATTTATTAGTGTTATCATATGACTGACAGCTATATTAGTGTGAGGTAGGTCAGTGTTGGGTACATGCACAGAAGATTAATCAGTCTCACTCATCTTTAGTACATGTGGTGATGCACGTAAGTTTGAACATTATTTTGTGTACTGTATAATCTTTGGTCTTCTTGGTTCATAATTGTTGTTTATGAATGATAGCAAACACTGTTTCAAGCTTTTTTCATTATGTACGCATACTTCAACTGCCTTTAATTGTGTAGGTGTAATATTTTGTGTTTAAAATGTAGAATTCGGTAAATCTTTCATCGAGTCATGGACACAACACAAACAAAAGAAATTACTGAAATGAATTTCAAACATCTAACAACGAATGTTACATCCACATGGTTCCTGAGAGCTAACTGTAAAACATTGTGATCCTGTAACAAAATCTTTCATGAATAAATTTAATGAATTTACTGAAATGCTGTAATTAAAATACATACTGGCACTGACCACTTTCAAAAAAATGGTTACAAGTGAAGCAGATGCAAAACATTTTTACATCTCATTCTATAACAACTATCGCAGTAACATAATTTTTGGAAATTTTTTTTTGTATTTGTTGTTTAGGCGTGTATGTTTCTGCATNATAACAACTATCGCAGTAACATAATTTTTGGAAATTTTTTTTTGTATTTGTTGTTTAGGCGTGTATGTTTCTGCATTTTTGGAAATTCATTGATGGATCCGATCCACCAGAGGTTGATACACTAGTGTACACCAGTTGAGACATTTTCCAAACAGGTTGATTTTCAGCGGTATTTTCGTCTGCTTCAAGATGCAAATTAATGGCATTACGAACAAATTCTTCGGTTTTCATTGCCCATTTGTAAAGTTCAAGATCCTAATTACTTTTCTATATTTTGTTATGCTTGAAAATTACAAGATGAGGGTGTGTTAGCCACTATTTTTCTGAGAAATCATTCAAAAATACATTGTTTCATGTTTTGCTGCCTATCCGCTGAATTTTTAGGCCAGTTGAACTGGTGACTTAATTGGTTTAACTGAACTGAACCTTAAAAGTAGTTTTGGAACGTCCAGTGTACATTGGTGGATGTACTAGTGAATTTTTTAAAAAGTGATTGTGCAATATTTTTAGTTACTTTATTACATATTTCAATATTTCACACATAATGTACAAAGGTGTTTGTAAGTTTTCTGGTTACTGAAGTTAAAAACGAGAAACTTTCCTTGAAACATTTACCCCCTTTTTATGTAAAGGATAAAATAATGGCACACAGTTTTCATAAAGTACATGTCCACTGGTTCACAGAAAAATATTCTAAAGAGATATAATTTGAATACAGCACATACAACATTGTAGATATTCTGAAAAATGGTATGTATCAACAGAACTAATCATGCTAAATCATAGGCGCATTGTTTTATTCACAATACATACTATGAATCACAATAGCGAGGGGGGCTATGAAAATAAGACAAATTGTGCCGCTGTAAAACAAACACCAAACATACCGCCGCAAGAAGTGGGAAAATGCACAGAAAATGTAAAACATCCACAAGAGACTCCATTATATTGAATTCACAAAAAATTAGCACTGCTGTGCACACCGGATTACTATCTTCAAATTATTTTAGCAGAAATGTACTAAGCAGGTGAAAACATACGAAGCGAGGAAAACTGAATGCCCTCAGAGCTTGCTCCACTCGCGCTCTGGTAAAGCAAGGTGGCACAGATTTTGCACGAATTTGCTCTTCTGGAACTAGTTGATAATCGCTATAAAATCGTAATTACAGCCTGTGTGAATTATGATGGTCAATTATAAACCTACAGTTTAGAGGTGAGCCAATATGGTTTTTGAGCCTTTTCCGATATTGCCGATACAAACTTACCGATATTGCAGATACAAATACAGATACTGCCTTGACAAGTAAAAATAACATTATTGCATGTTTCAAAAAATTAAAAATTTTATTTTTTAAATATTTAGCTAAATAAAATTCTAATTGTAGTCGTTTTTATTGTTTCAGTGATAAGCCTAAATATAACGATAAATAGAAATATAGGAAACACATTAAGCTTAAGCATATTTATAAGACAAAAATTATCTCCAAAAGCTTGCCATTACGCAATGAAACTTTATATAAAAAAAAAACCCCCCACTTTAAATGCTGCGTACATTCAAGGTGCCGTTTTAAGTTTGTGATACGATACGACCTCGATGATGTACCGCCTCTCGAAACCAAACATTTGCAAATATTGTAAACAGCCTTGCATTCTTGCGCGTTGCTTACGGTAAAAAAATTCCCGTTATTTTTTTTGTTTGTTGCTGGCACACGTAAATAATTTCACCACGGTCGTACCCTAAGCTAACACAGTCATATTACTACAGTAACAGCAAACAAACCAACAAAACAAACGAAAAAAAAAGACAAACTGTCGGGATGGCACACATAGTGTGCATAAAACTCAGAAGAATGAAACTCTCCTTCGCTGTAGTAACTTGCTTAACGAAAATATTATCATCCTTTGCAACATCACAATCAAAAGAACCAATATTCCTGAAAACAGGTCTTCAAATATATCTCTTCTTATGACAACGTGCTCGCCTCATGGCTCTGTGAAAACTAATTAAATTTCACGAGTCTTTGTAAACGCACTGCTCCAGAACAACGCTTTCCTACTACTAACAAAACTCCGCTGCAGCGCTCTGCAAGTACAGATGCTGCTGCGACGGAACCTCAGCCAGGAATGACTGCACACAATGGATCTGGAATTCTGCTTTTTCAGGCATCCTCACAACAGTACAGTGACTAGTGTTAATTATCTTAGTCAAATAGATTCAAGAGACATTATATGTTGGAAGACGTTTGCTATTAATGAACTTGGGACATGTCAAAATAAGTGATTATCCCAAAATTTTTTAAACAATCAAAGCCTGCCCTTAATTTTGACAGCTGTCTAAAATATCAAAGCCAATTTTCAAGACACCATCTAAAACATCAATCAAATGTCCGTAATATTAGAATAATGAACACTTACAGAGCTTGGAACTGTGTTTGTAGCAGCAGGAAGCATGTCAGCTGTTACACCACCAGCATACTTTACACCTTCCACTTGCACGACGCTCACTCCCGCCTCCCTCTGTTAACAAACATGATCGACTTTGTCAGAAATACCATGTCACACATACATACTAATTATCATCTAGTTGCACATTTTTCAAAAGGGACACAAATTATTTTAATGGTAATACTATAATATTATTAACAGGGTTTGTAAATTTTGAAACACACACATTATCATTTCGTAAATTTTAAAACACACATATCATCATTGGTTAATTTTATTTACTTTGTTTCAAAGAATGCAAGCAGACATTGAATACAATCTAACCCTTACTTGCCATAAAAAAAAAAAAAGATTTTTTTAAATTAAAAAACTTAATTCTTAGTCTATTCCAAGGTTGGAAAGTTCATCACAGAATGGAAATAATTCCAGTTTAAATTTGTCTAGTGCCAAAAGGAACTACAGTCAACTCTCGTTTCTATAACCCTTGGAATAGCAACCATATCGAAAAAACAACCCTTTTTGGGGAACCATGAAACAAATTTAATTGAAAAGGTGTTTCCAATAACAACCCTTTCTCTGGGAACCATGAACTGTCTTAAAATCAAGTGTTTACTGTACATTCAGTTTTAGGTAAATCCTTTTTCAAAACAGGAATTCGACCAAATTCCAGTTACCAGAGGGGGAAGAAGAAGAAGAAGAAGAAGAAGAAGAAAAAACTTAGTTTTTCCACTTTTACATTCTATTAATATTTTTGTCATATTTAATGTTGTATAGGATTTAAAACAGTCCTTACAACAAATAATTTCTTAATGATATCAGAACTCCGGAACTACGTTTGTTAATAGTTTTATATAAATACAATTTTTGATAAAACTAGACAATTAAATTGTTGTTCATACTATTTCAGACCTCTGTGTGGCACTAAGTAGACCCTAATCAGTATAAATAGTAGAATCAATCAGGGCTGTAGTCCCACATTTTAACTTATAAATATAGTTGTCTAATTTTTTACAAAGATCGTGATAGATGCAATCCACTATTCTTGTTATGTTAGCTGGAACACTGGTGCTGTTTACACCTGTTTGTGGCACTAACAAACAGAGATAGTGTAAGGGCTTCGGAGTGACTTTCTCTCTCTGAGCACAGAAACTGTCTTGTCAGTACGAGATGCTACCACAGTGAGCATAGTTATTGAGCACAAGGTTACTGAAACCGGAACTAGGTCACAGCACGGGAGTGACATGATCTCGGTTCCTCATTCTCCAGCAAGAGGTAGGTAACAGACTTAGTAGGATGTGGTGGGAGTAGATAGAATGGGGAAAATTAAACTGACTGACTTCTAGACTAGGGAGGGAGGAAGAGGGACAAAGGGAAATTTTGCTACCTGNGGATGTGGTGGGAGTAGATAGAATGGGGAAAATTAAACTGACTGACTTCTAGACTAGGGAGGGAGGAAGAGGGACAAAGGGAAATTTTGCTACCTGCTGTCAAGCAGCATAACTGTTTAGCCCCTATGTTCCATTCTCATGACGGGCTAGAATCTCATATTGGCGTGATTCTGTCTGCCTGCAGTTAGAACAAGGAAATGTGCATTCAATTAACAAGTCAATACATTCCATATACTCCAAATATATTTTTATCGTAGCTAGTAGCTGTCCTGTTTTTTTTTTTTACTCTATTCCATCTTGGAATATTCCAGTGTTTTATACATACAGTAAAATCTCTGCATTACAAAATTTAACCGACTAAAGTTGCGTGTTTGTTATAGAGGGGTTCTGTTAGAGGTGATTTATAATGTGTTTCTTTTTCTCACCATGTGGTCAATTTTGAATGTAATTGCTGCTGAAATTCAATTACATTGGTTCTTTTGTATTGATTTATATAAGAAAAGTATTAAATGAATTTTCATTTGAACACTTATACAGTAAACCACTATGGCCACTATTATNCACTTTTACATTCTATTAATATTTTTGTCATATTTAATGTTGTATAGGATTTAAAACAGTCCTTACAACAAATAATCTTTTAATGATATCAGCACTCTGGAACTACATTTGTTAATAGTTTTATATAAACACAATTTTTGATAAAACTAGACATTTAAATTGTTGTTCATACTATTTCAGACCTCTGTGTGGCACTAAGTACACCCTAATCAGTATAAATAGTAGAATCAATCAGGGTTGTAGTCCCACATTTTAACTTCTCAATATAGTTGTCTTAATTTTTACAAAGATCGTGATAGATGCAATCCACTATTCTTGTTATGTTAGCTGGAACACTGGTGCTGTTTACACCCGTTTGTGGCACTAACAAACAGAGATAGTTTAAGGGCTTCGGAGTGACTTTCTCTCTCCGAGCACAGAAACTGTCTTGTCAGTACGAGATGCTATCACAGTGAGCGTAGTTATTGAGCACAAGGTTACTGAAACCGGAACTAGGTCACAGCACGGGAGTGACATGATCTCGGTTCCTCATTCTCCAGCAAGAGGTAGGTAACAGACTTAGTAGGATGTGGTGGGAGTAGATAGAATGGGGAAAATTAAACTGACTGACTTCTAGACTAGGGAGGGAGGAAGAGGGACAAAGGGAAAATTTTGCTACCTGCTGTCAAGCAGCATAACTGTTTAGCCTCTATGTTCCATTCTCATGACGGGCTAGAATCTCATATTGGCGTGATTCTGTCTGCCTGCAGTTAGAACAAGGGAATGTACATTCAATTAGCAAGTCAATACATTCCATATACTCCAAATATATTTTTATCGTAGCTAGTGGCTGTCCTGTTTTTTTTTTTTTAACTCCATTCCATCTTGGAATATTCCAGTGTTTTATACATACAGTAAAATCTCTGCATTACAAAATTTAACCGACTAAAGTTGCGTGTTTGTTATAGAGGGGTTCTGTTAGAGGTGATTTACAATGTGTTTCTTTTTCTCACCATGTGTTGGTCAATTTTGAATGTAATTGCTGCTGAAATTCAATTACATTGGTTCTTTTGTACTGATTTATATAAGAAAAGTATTAAATGAATTTTCATTTGAACACTTATACAGTAAACCACTATGGCCACTATTATTAAATTACCATTGTAATAGAAAAATACATGCCACTAACTTTGTTTGGAGCAGCATTATGCAAACAAAAAAATTTACAATATTTTTAAATTTTAACACATTTACTCCAGTATCCAACTAAGGTTGGACAGATTTTATTTGGTTCAAACTCCCATATCCGACCAAAGGCAGATAATGACACAGCAATTTTCGAAGCGTGCCCGTTGATGTCTTAGTTCAAACGACGATGCTGGATAGCATCATTGAACAGTGCAGTTTGTCTTTAGTTCACATTTCAGTTGCTAGGAGGTATATGCATCAGTATTTAACAATATTTGATCTTGTGTGTTGGAATGGGTTTCGTGGCACTTCAACAAGTTTATTTTCCAGTTCAGTGAAAATGATGAAACGGAGAAGTAGAATTCGTGCCGCAAGTGAAAATAACCAAAACCAGTTCAGGTGAAGATGAAGCAACTGAAATGTGTGTTTATGAATATTCAAATGCTGATTATATTCTATCTGAAAGTGATACAAGTGACACAAAAGAGGAAAGTGATTCTGAAACTTAGGTTTGTAATGTTTCACCGCCTTGTGATTTATCTCCACTCTATCGCCCACCCAGCTCCCGTTCACAGCAAAACAAGTGATCTACAGTTCAGGATAGTGGTACAGATGAATCTTTACGCAGCACAAGCTATCGCCGCAGCACCACAACCTTTCACCAAGTATTATTTGTATCAAAATTGGGTTTGTGTGACTGTAGAAGACATATAAAATTGTTTTGGCCCAACATTTATTAAAGGTATTGCAAAGAAACTGACCTTGAAAATGTTTTGGGCTGATTATCCAAGTTTTAGAACACCAACTTTTTCCAAAACAATGCTCCACAATCACTTTAAAGCAATTTTGGCATTTTTTACATTTCAGTGACAGTAGTTTGCTCTGTACAAGATACAACCAATCACAGAAAGGCTCTGTGACAAATATTCACAGGTTTACACTCCATCAAAGCAGCTCGCTTTGGACGAGGAAATGTTGGCATGCAGAGGTTGATGATTCACTGTTTATAACCCAGAAAAAATAGTGAAGTATGGGATAATTGTTAGAATGGTCTGTGAATCATCACAAGGCTACATATGAAAATTATTTATTTATGATGGTAGCGGAATCAAATTGGAAGAGACAGTTCTAGAGTTACTATGATCTTACTTACACCAAGGGTATTAAGTATATGTGGACAACTACTGTATTACAACACCAAATTATCGAAGGATCTTCATGCAGAGCAAACAAGTGGTACAATCTAAAAAATTGAGGACTGCCCAAAGAAGTCAAACAACAGCCGTCTTCCCTTCAAAGAGGGGAAATTACATTCATGAGACAAGGACCTGTACTTCTGAAGGCATGGCATGATAAGACTGTAATAAATATGATCTTTACAATATAATCTGCACATATGAAGGAGGTTGTAAATAAATACGGAAGCAAAAAAAATTAAGCCGGAGTGTATTGTTGACTATAATAAATACATGCATGGTGTGGACAATGCTGATCAGTATCTAGGTCTTTATCCTTTCATCAGAAAAACTGTTAAGTGGCATAAAAATTGTTCTTCCACATTCTGCAGTGTACACTTTTCAATTCATTGGTGCTGTTTTGCAAGTCAAATCCATTTAAACAGACTTTCCTTCAGTACATGCAATCTGTATCCAGGCACCTCACTCAGCAAGATGATGTGCCTGAAGTTCCTCAATCACCTGCTTCAACATCAAGCAGTCTCAAGTTCTTCGAGGTTGGTAACACCCCCCAGACAAGTTCCACCTTAAGACCCACCATACAGACTTGATGGAAAAAGAAAAGAACATTTATTGATGTATTTTCCTGCAACTAAAACTGATAATACACCTACAAGAAAATGCTGTGTGTGCTTGAAAAACTGTAAAGTTAGTGAAACAAGATGGTTTTGCNGAGGTTGGTAACACCCCCCAGACAAGTTCCACCTTAAGACCCACCATACAGACTTGATGGAAAAAGAAAAGAACATCTATTGCTGTATTTTCCTGCAACTAACACTGATAATACACCTACAAGAAAATGCTGTGTGTGCTTGAAAAACTGTAAAGTTAGTGAAACAAGATGGTTTTGCNCACTGATAATACACCTACAAGAAAATGCTGTGTGTGCTTGAAAAACTGTAAAGTTAGTGAAACAAGATGGTTTTGCAAAAAGTGTGACATTCCATTACACTCAGGCTTGTGTGATACACAATATCACACATTAAAACAGTACTAGAGTGAGTATTTTATAATATGAAACATTTTCATGATCCTAGCTCTCTTAGTTTGTATAAAATAACAGTTTAAGTTTTGTGTTGTAAAATATGGATGACATTCTTTAAATTGCTGGGTCAGCAATACACAGGTCTTACCAGGCACTGGGATTGAATGTGTTAAATAAATAATAGAAACTCTTATGTTTAAACTTTAAATGTATTTTATTTTCCCATCTGTAGGTTACTTTTTTTTAAAGTACTTTTTTGTGCTAAATCTTGTTTTTTTCATTACAGACATCTGCATCACAATGGCAAATGTCCAAAAATTTCCATCCAGTCATTCTTATCATTACACTATTCATTCAAAGATCAAATTCTTGGTTTTCTTTTTTTTGTCCTCGGTGTAATTTTGATTAAATTATTTTACCACTGTAACATATTTCCCATTGCGTTTTCTATGAATTAAAATGTTTCCTCAAAACTATCTACACATTCATTAAATTCACACAAAATGAATTAACTTTAAATTTTTATGTACGAGTGCATTTTACCTTNAAACTATCTACACATTCATTAAATTCACACAAAATGAATTAACTTTAAATTTTTATGTACGAGTGCATTTTACCTTCGTATAGGCTATAGCTATGTACGAAAATTCAAAGTAAATATAACTAGCACAAGCACCATGCACAGAAGACCCGATTCATATGTAACTGAATAGCATTAATTAAAAGGGGGTCAAAGTGCCACAATTGCAGTATATGCCAAGTCTAATGTGCTGCAAAAGGGTCTGCTTGCAAAACGCAGTTTGTAGTGGTACAAATGTGGTCACAGATAGTCCTAGGTCTCTGTGCATTGAAGATGCCAATGTAAAAAGGGTCTTAGTACCAGTGTGTCTCACAAGGTAACGCTGCAAAAATAACAGTAACATTCATAGTGTTAATAAACATGGCAAATGTGAACGATGTCAGACAAAAGAGGCANAAACTATCTACACATTCATTAAATTCACACAAAATGAATTAACTTTAAATTTTTATGTACGAGTGCATTTTACCTTTGTATAGGCTATAGCTATGTACGAAAATTCAAAGTAAATATAACTAGCACAAGCACCATGCACAGAAGACCTGATTCATATGTAACTGAATAGCATTAATTAAAAGGGGGTCAAAGTGCCACAATTGCAGTATATGCCAAGTCTAATGTGCTGCAAAAGGGTCTGCTTGCAAAACGCAGTTTGTAGTGGTACAAATGTGGTCACAGATAGTCCTAGGTCTATGTGCATTGAAGATGCCAATGTAAAAAGGGTCATAGTACCAGTGTGTCTCACAAGGTAGCGCTGCAAAAATAACAGTAACATTCATAGTGTTAATAAACATGGCAAATGTGAACGATGTCAGACAAAAGAGGCANGCGCTGCAAAAATAACAGTAACATTCATAGTGTTAATAAACATGGCAAATGTGAACGATGTCAGACAAAAGAGGCAGAAGAATGGTTCAGAAAGCATTGTTAGGGAACGAAAATGATCAAGAGAGTGCATTACATGCCAGTTAAATCAGTGATGCAGTCTGTCAGGACTCTGAGGATTATGCAGGCATTATTGCACGTGGATCATTTCCAATCAAAAAGCAAAGGAGGTAATGTGTTAATGAAGGGTCCTAGTGTTCAACATTGTTGAAAAATAATTGATAATTCTATAAAAACTGCACTAAAAATACCATTTTCCAATCATTTTGAAATGGCTTCACAGATAAGCATTGTGCACGAATCTCCATTCCATCTTAATAGGATCAACCTTCCGCTAACAAGAAAATATCGCTTTGTCCTCTTTCTTCACAGTGGAAAATTTAGAGTAACCATTCCTGAACGAGCGCACCACACACTTCTGGCACATTGGAGGTGCACAGAAATGCTGTAAGCTGATGATTGAGTGACTTACTGCTTGGTATCATAAAGTGGAGTGCTAAACTGATATTATTTTTCCCTTTTTACTCCCATTTATGGTGTGAGCGGGCGCACACACAAATGCAGATGTTATACGGCTGCTGAGTTAGGCCTGCTGTGATGTACGCTGTTAAGAACAGTGGACAATCATACAGAAACAACAAGAATATAGTTGTCCCTGCAAAACAACACCCACAATAACAGATAAGAACAGTAATGCTGTATAATTTAGGTTAAGAATGTGTAACAATCATACATGAGCCTTCTGTTCTGCTAAATAATTCCAATGCGTTGACGCGTGACAGTTGCGTTGATGGCAACATCACTGTCAGACAAGGTTCTATTGTGCCGGTCAGAGGCAGGGGATATTTACTGGATTGATTTATTGGCTGCTGACTGGTCCCCGGCCGGTGTATAAGCTGGGACGCATGGCTTCGTGGCACGGCACAAAGTCAGATGTGGGTTTAGCGGTTCTCCGCACTAGTGGTGCGAACACAGACACTCGATTACCAGCAGGGGCCATAGCCCAGGCTAGCTCCTGACTCAGCCGCTGTTGCTGCTGATGCCGGCTGGAACTCAGGCCCAGTCCTTGGGCGAAGGTAGAGCTACAGCTGGCGGTGCAGTTAGTGCCCGTGGGGGGCTGCTGGTCCAGGTGGATTAACACGGGTTGTCTATTCCCAATGGTACTGGAAGTACTTGGTGAAGTGTCTCGATGATTGGATGCAGCTGACCGGTGGTCTTGTGGGGTGGCTGAAAGAGGGAACTAGAGTGAACTGGGAGTTGAGGCCTCTCCAGTTGGCGGGCGGCTTGAGCTCGTTCCCGTGGGGATTGACAGCTGAGTCCAGTTGGCACTGGGTTGCAGTTCAATTGGATAGGCTCAGAGGCAGTAGCATCCCTCTTAGCTCTCCACTTTGCACCACTCCTATGGTTAAGAGCATAGAGGAAGGAACTAAGGTCTACCACGCTAAGGAAGAGCAGGTGACGAAAATCCCTAGCGAGGTGTGAAGCCAGTCATGGCTAGGCCACCAAAATTCAAAATTCAGTCCAATAGTTCTAACCGGCGAAAATAACATTTGATTGGCTAATTTGGATGTTTAGTCACGTTGTGGGTGTGGTCCAGAAGGGGTCAGACCGCCAGAAACAGTCTTCAAGTGGCGAAAATAACACGGTGGATGGAGTGAATCAGCTGGACTGGATGACTAGCTGCCTTGTGGATTGAGTTTCTAGTGGTTGTGGTTCTATCGTACACGCGCACCAGGTATCCTTGCTTACCTGGTCCACAGTATGAGTGGCCNAGTTTCTAGTGGTTGTGGTTCTATCGTACACGCGCACCAGGTATCCTTGCTTACCTGGTCCACAGTATGAGTGGCCGCCTAACGTGTGTGTTTTGTGACGTACCTGCACTCGGTTAAGGGAGACCGCAGTCCTTATCTATGTTTGGCAAAGAGGGTTTCAACAGCATGGTCTCCTACTTTTCCTTAGATGGACGTCTACTTAGAATTGAAGTCGCAGTCACCCTAGAAATAAGTACGTGGAGGTTAGGTAAGATCAAGTGTTTATTCCCAGAGGAATAGACACGGTGGCCCATAATAACTCCTAACTATCAAATTAACTGTAACAGAAGTAAACTACAGTAAATACCAGGTGAAGAGACCTGGGTCTAAACTAGACAAGAATAGATGCAGCTAGGTAGCAATAATACTAGATACCCTAACTAACTCTAACGCTGTTGTCCAGATGGGACTCTGGTGCCACAAACAAAGTGGTAGTGAGTGTAAACGGGGAGTTGAAGACTTCTTCGNGCTGTTGTCCAGATGGGACTCTGGTGCCACAAACAAAGTGGTAGTGAGTGTAAACGGGGAGTTGAAGACTTCTTCGGGGGTTGAAGGTCTGGAAGATGTCTAGAAGGTAGCAGTGGTCCTTTGTGAGGAAGGCGGTAGTAAGCAGAAAGCTCTAGCACACGAGGTGGTGGAGCGATCTGCTGAGTATCAACTGACGTTTCGAAGCTGTATACTATATAGACAGTCGGGTATCTTCAAATCCTCCGATTTCCCCCCAGGATGGTTAAGTAAAGTTCAAATGAGAAAACAATTTTTGTGCAGTTATAAGGAAAGGCAGTGTAGGGGAGGGTTTTACCAAAAGCCTGCTGCTAGAGGGACGGAAACCATGTAACATCGCTGGCACTGTACAAACCAAACTGATAACATCGTTCGCTACTACAGCGTTNTAGAGGGACGGAAACCATGTAACATCGCTGGCACTGTACAAACCAAACTGATAACATCGTTCGCTACTACAGCGTTCTTAAATACAGCGCTGCCACAACCAAAGTTTTTTCGACAGGCAATAAACACGCGCAAAGCAGCTCTCAACTACCACNAAAGATTACTTTCTTGCAGATTTTGATATTTCAGTTTTTCAGCAGTACAAGATTAGGATATGTATTCCATTGCTCAGTGTTTAGTAGGCATACATTTTTTTGGCAGTAACAGTACAACGAGTTGAATACACTTGAAAACTGTAGCCTACTATAAATTAATATGTATATTTTTTAATTCTTCGACTTTGATTTTTCTTTGAAATTCCTTCGCATGATGCAAGCTTCGCTTCACATTTAAAAAACGACCTTCGCACATGCCTACCTGGTTCCAGTGTCGCTGAATAAGCAGCCATCCCCGGGCTCACCACAGCACCACCAGCCACAGCACAATTGTCATCCCAGGTCGGGATAGGTAACATGTTATGTACAAATGAGGCGAAGTCGTGTATATATCTGTGTCAAATAAGCATCACGCGTCATGGTCTTCTGCACATTATTTTCTCTTTTGGATTTCACTCTACTGTAAATGAACTTTACAGTTGGTAATACAAATTGATCTATGTTGAAACAATTTTTGTCATAAGGGTAGGTGGACAATAACTGGATATATAATTTTATTTGCGAAGATGTTGTCCATTGAGTTAAATTAATATTGCATATTAAAATCATGTTGATTTTATGCCAGATACAACGAAACACCAACTTTACAGGAAAAACTACCTTTAAAAACAAAAGAAAACATATTTGCAAATAATAATTCTTTGTTAAAACTTATTGCGTAACAATTTCATGTGAAACTATTTGCGTTGAAATGCAAGTGACGATAGGTGCAATAATTTTAAGGGACGGATAAATTTCTATGTTTGCCAGCAGCACTATATTTGCTCTGCGGCCGGCTTGAAGGCAAGCATGCCCGGCTGAGAGAGATTATGTGTTTTTTTTGCTAGACAACCACTTCCAATCTCGAAGGCATGTAAGGAGAGGAGCAAAGGTGTGCGATAGAAAGAGAGGTTAGAGAGAGAGGGGATTCACGGTAACCATGCTGGTTGCTAGGTAACCACTTCCCCTCTCTCATCAGGAGTGTCAGGGAAAGTAGCAAGCATGACTCGCACCACGCTGCAGCCGCAGATGTGTTGGGAAGACAGACAACGTGCCGCAAAGCCGTGTTAAACGGTGGCGCGCGTGACGTATTTCACACCCAGTTACTAGATGTTTGCATAAACCACCTTAAAAACAATAGTTGCAGGAAATCTTAGGTGACTGGACCAAAATATATTTTGATTGACGCAACATTCAATAAACGATACAAGTGGTTAGCTTTATCATTATTTATATAGGAATTTTGCCGGGACCAATTAAAATTAACTGTGGATACGGTTTATCGGTACATGCGTTTATGGCACGAGAGTCGACAAATACATTCCAATGTTATGCTAATCCTGTCTTCATTACTAATTGCATCACATTTAATTTCCGTTGAAGGCAAAATGCAACTGTAAATGTGAGTGTCNAAATCCTGTCTTCATTACTAATTGCATCACATTTAATTTCCGTTGAAGGCAAAATGCAACTGTAAATGTGAGTGTCTGCTGAGCACAAAGAACAGCCATTCATCAATTTTTATAAATGCTCCACGAAACAGCACAGTACCTTTCTTCTTATTCTTGTACAAATTGGCAAGGTGAAACAAAGGACATTGTATTGACGGGTGACTTCGGGTGACTGATGACGTCACAGTCGGGCAAGGTTTTGTGTGTCACTCAGAGACACGGGTGATATGACTGGGCTGCCATTAGTGGCTGCTCGCCGGACCATGACCGGTACATAAGCTAGAGAGCGTGGCTTGACGGCACAACACAATGTTTGTTGTGGGCTTAACCGTCCTTTGCACTACAAGTTTACACACAGCCACTGGTTTACTTGTATTGTACATGGCCCGGGGTAACCCCTGAATCGGCCGCTGTTGCTGTTGGAGCTGGTCGGACCTCGTGCCAAGTCCTAGGACGGCGGTGGTGCTAATGGTAGCTTGCGGAGGGCTGCTGGTACTGCGGTGCTGGAATCACTGGTTCGCTATATTTAGTGAGACTTGGAGCCCCTGACGAAAGTCGACGATGACTTGATGTAGCTCACCAGCAGTCTTGTAGGGTGGCTGAAATAGTGTGTGAANGGAGCCCCTGACGAAAGTCGACGATGACTTGATGTAGCTCACCAGCAGTCTTGTAGGGTGGCTGAAATAGTGTGTGAACAGTCTCTCTGCACAATACCCCTTCGCTGCCCGTCAGCACGCCAAAGCCTGCTGCGCTTCCAGCTACTCATAGCTTACTCGAGTTCACAGAGTACAGCTGACCTGGGTCGTCCTCAATCCCCGCATTGCCGTGTCTTCCGAGACTAGTTCACATACCAGTTGGCAACCTAGGATCGGCCCTTCAGGCCCCAGTCAAGGTATAGGCTGGTTTATGTGTGTTTAATGAGCAATCAATAAACAGGCATAAATCAACTTGGTTATGTTGTCACTCCCAGCATTCTCTCTCTTCTTGAACTAATTCTAGCTATTTTCTGTTTCATCACCAATCCTTGCAACACTCTTGCAGGGACAGTTAAGAGCCGGAACCTCGTTACCTACCTCACCATTTGGGAACAGTCTCAACGTGAAGCTTAGGAAGCCCGTTTTCCTGCGCAACACCGGAGCAGTTGTCACTTTGGACTATCACCCCTCCAGTACATGCCTGGGTCCGCCAGCGACGTCTCGCTCGCCAGGTTACTTGCTGGAGAGCGATAGACCAACCCCTGACAAGGAGCCCCGTTTCTGTGTGATGCTTGGGTCCAGTAGCGACGTCCCGCTCGCCAAGTCGCCACGAAAATGGATGCGCCCAAACCTGATACTGTCACCCTCAGTTTGGTACTTGGGTCTGTCAGCGACGTCCCAGTCGCCAAGCCACTAGACTTAAGGCCACTAGTCTACGCTGCCTACCCTATCCAACAACCAACTCATTTTCCATTAGGCCGTGCTTACCTCTTTTTGGACATCTACTATGTCTCTCTGTTATTTCCCCCACCCCCCTTACAGACACGTTATGCCTATGCCTAACCATAGGACTGGGCGGGGGAAAGCAGCCAAGCAAGGTCTACCTCTGGCTGGAGTCCTGGAGAGTAGAGATTCAGGTGCCAGCCAGGTATACACCTGGAAGGAGGCGGCTTCTCACCAGAGGGGGGTCAGCCACCAGCTCGTCCAAGTCATCGCAGAGACTTCTTTGGTAGGTGCCCCGCGCCATGTCACCACTTCCACCGATGTCACCGAAGAAGCAGACCTCCTTCACACGGCCAGCCAGCGCTGACAAAGTAATCAGATGCATAAGCATTANCGATATTTGTACCTACCTGTATACCACACCCAAAGGAATGGTATAAAGTGGCAGGAAAGGAAGGCAGCTGTGGCCTACAAAGACAACAGGAGCTTTAACCCAGTCTCAACTGCACTTTGCAGCATAACACCCAGGGAACGAGCTCATGCCGCCCGCCAGCTGGACAGGCCTCACCTCCCAGCTCTCTCCCACTCATTTCAGCCCCTCATCAAGACCGCCGGCCGACCACACCAGATCGTCACCAACTTGCGTGAGGAACGNCGATATTTGTACCTACCTGTATACCACACCCAAAGGAATGGTATAAAGTGGCAGGAAAGGAAGGCAGCTGTGGCCTCCAAAGACAACAGGAGCTTTAACCCAGTCTCAACTGCACTTTGCAGCATAACACCCAGGGAACGAGCTCATGCCGCCCGCCAGCTGGACAGGCCTCACCTCCCAGCTCGCTCCCACTCATTTCAGCCCCTCATCAAGACCGCCGGCCGACCACACCAGATCGTCACCAACTTGCGTGAGGAACGGAATGTTCTACTAGGGATCGGAAATGCAAATCCCTGGTTCTAGGGGTGTGCGAAGCTTCATATTTTTGAAGTCAAATCAAAGACTTTTTTACGTTCGACTTCATCTTCAAATAAAAAAATCTTCGAGTGAAAAGTCAAAGATTTTCACCAAGGGTTTTTTACCCCCGAAACTAGTATCAAAACCAGCAGCCAGTATTATTAATAGGTAAGGTGTACGGATATTTGAAAATTCAAATAGTTGCTAATAGTAATTTACGAATTATTCACATTCAAACTTTGAATATCTGANGTACGGATATTTGAAAATTCAAATAGTTGCTAATAGTAATTTACGAATTATTCACATTCAAACTTTGAATATCTGATGCGAAAATTGTGAATAATTTACATTCCCATTAGAGTGGTTGTAGAGCTGTGCTGGTCTTGTGAACGTTTTCCCAAGGAAAATCTCAATGGAAAAGATACTCAACTTACACTGTTTTTCAAGCAAAGTTTGTAGTTTTAATCCCAAGCTCCACCCTGCTGAGATAATTTACCAGCTTGACAATGCCAAGGGTCATTCGGCCAGCTAAGGGGAGGCAGTGAATGTTTTTACAGCTGACTACTTTCCTTTGTTTGTTTCTCTCTCTCTCTCTCTCTCTCGTTAGGTGAACAAGATGTCATGCCTGACCCAAACCAGTGGAAGGCTGTTTAATAGGAGGGTGACCAACTGACCATAACGTAACACAAATACAGTGTAGATTTGCTGTCTTGAAAAATTAATTTTTCTTAGCCTTTCTAATTGTGACATGTGCAGGGATGTCATAACAGTTAACACATTCATCACGCACGGGAGTTGGACTGACGTTCGCACCTCAGCTGATACAGCTTTTTGGAAGAACTGCACACTTTCCTTGTAAGCAGTGAAGGTGGCTCAACTCTCTTGCTCTGAAGCCCTAACGCTACCACCATCCAGCAAGTTTACTATCTAGCCTGACATTGACAAGAGTCCTTGGATGAGGAAAGGAAGAGGCCAAATGTTAATAGCCACCCATTGAAATCACTGTGAAATGGTGGTGCCAAATGGGACTGGATATATGGAGTATGGCAGTTTTTATAAAAATTGTAGGTATCTAAAGATTACTTTCTTGCAGATTTTGATATTTCAGTTTTTCAGCAGTACAAGATTAGGATATGTATTCCATTGCTCAGTGTTTAGTAGGCATACATTTTTTTGGCAGTAACAGTACAACGAGTTGAATACACTTGAAAACTGTAGCCTACTATAAATTAATATGTATATTTTTTAATTCTTCGACTTTGATTTTTCTTTGAAATTCCTTCGCATGATGCAAGCTTCGCTTCACATTTAAAAAACGACCTTCGCACATGCCTACCTGGTTCCAGTGTCGCTGAATAAGCAGCCATCCCCGGGCTCACCACAGCACCACCAGCCACAGCACAATTGTCATCCCAGGTCGGGATAGGTAACATGTTATGTACAAATGAGGCGAAGTCGTGTATATATCTGTGTCAAATAAGCATCACGCGTCATGGTCTTCTGCACATTATTTTCTCTTTTGGATTTCACTCTACTGTAAATGAACTTTACAGTTGGTAATACAAATTGATCTATGTTGAAACAATTTTTGTCATAAGGGTAGGTGGACAATAACTGGATATATAATTTTATTTGCGAAGATGTTGTCCATTGAGTTAAATTAATATTGCATATTAAAATCATGTTGATTTTATGCCAGATACAACGAAACACCAACTTTACAGGAAAAACTACCTTTAAAAACAAAAGAAAACATCTTTGCAAATAATAATTCCTTGTTAAAACTTATTGCGTAACAATTTCATGTGAAACTATTTGCGTTGAAATGCAAGTGACGATAGGTGCAATAATTTTAAGGGACGGATAAATTTCTATGTTTGCCAGCAGCACTATATTTGCTCTGCGGCCGGCTTGAAGGCAAGCATGCCCGGCTGAGAGAGATTATGTGTTTTTTTTGCTAGACAACCACTTCCAATCTCGAAGGCATGTAAGGAGAGGAGCAAAGGTGTGCGATAGAAAGAGAGATTAGAGAGAGAGGGGATTCACGGTAACCATGCTGGTTGCTAGGTAACCACTTCCCCTCTCTCATCAGGAGTGTAAGGGGAAGTAGCAAGCATGACTCGCACCACGCTGCAGCCGCAGATGTGTTGGGAAGACAGACAACGCGCCGCAAAGCCGTGTTAAACGGTGGCGCGCGTGACGTATTTCACACCCAGTTACTAGATGTTTGCATAAACCACCTTAAAAACAATAGTTGCAGGAAATCTTAGGTGACTGGACCAAAATATATTTTGATTGATGCAACATTCAATAAACGATACAAGTGGTTAGCTTTATCATTATTTATATAGGAATTTTGCCGGGACCAATTAAAATTAACTGTGGATACGGTTTATCGGTACATGCGTTTATGGCACGAGAGTCGACAAATACATTCCAATGTTATGCAAATCCTGTCTTCATTACTAATTGCATCACATTTAATTTCCGTTGAAGGCAAAATGCAACTGTAAATGTGAGTGTCTGCTGAGCACAAAGAACAGCCATTCATCAATTTTTATAAATGCTCCACGAAACAGCACAGTACCTTTCTTCTTATTCTTGTACAAATTGGCAAGGTGAAACAAAGGACATTGTATTGACGGGTGACTTCGGGTGACTGATGACGTCACAGTCGGGCAAGGTTTTGTGTGTCACTCAGAGACACGGGTGATATGACTGGGCTGCCATTAGTGGCTGCTCGCCGGACCATGACCGGTACATAAGCTAGAGAGCGTGGCTTGACGGCACAACACAATGTTTGTTGTGGGCTTAACCGTCCTTTGCACTACAAGTTTACACACAGCCACTGGTTTACTTGTATTGTACATGGCCCGGGGTAACCCCTGAATCGGCCGCTGTTGCTGTTGGAGCTGGTCGGATCTCGTGCCAAGTCCTAGGACGGCGGTGGTGCTAATGGTAGCTTGCGGAGGGCTGCTGGTACTGCGGTGCTGGAATCACTGGTTCGCTATATTTAGTGAGACTTGGAGCCCCTGACGAAAGTCGACGATGACTTGATGTAGCTCACCAGCAGTCTTGTAGGGTGGCTGAAATAGTGTGTGAACAGTCTCTCTGCACAATACCCCTTCGCTGCCCGTCAGCACGCCAAAGCCTGCTGCGCTTCCAGCTACTCATAGCTTACTCGAGTTCACAGAGTACAGCTGACCTGGGTCGTCCTCAATCCCCGCATTGCCGTGTCTTCCGAGACTAGTTCACATACCAGTTGGCAACCTAGGATCGGCCCTTCAGGCCCCAGTCAAGGTATAGGCTGGTTTATGTGTGTTTAATGAGCAATCAATAAACAGGCATAAATCAACTTGGTTATGTTGTCACTCCCAGCATTCTCTCTCTTCTTGAACTAATTCTAGCTATTTTCTGTTTCATCACCAATCCTTGCAACACTCTTGCAGGGACAGTTAAGAGCCGGAACCTCGTTACCTACCTCACCATTTGGGAACAGTCTCAACGTGAAGCTTAGGAAGCCCGTTTTCCTGCGCAACACCGGAGCAGTTGTCACTTTGGACTATCACCCCTCCAGTACATGCCTGGGTCCGCCAGCGACGTCTCGCTCGCCAGGTTACTTGCTGGAGAGCGATAGACCAACCCCTGACAAGGAGCCCCGTTTCTGTGTGATGCTTGGGTCCAGTAGCGACGTCCCGCTCGCCAAGTCGCCACGAAAATGGATGAGCCCAAACCTGATACTGTCACCCTCAGTTTGGTACTTGGGTCTGTCAGCGACGTCCC
>NQII01001587.1:515918-570231 GCA_002778355.1 Clitarchus hookeri | reverse complement strand
TTGGAGCCGTCCACCAGCAGAAGGACCCAGTAGGGTGCGCATCAAATCATTTACTACACAATTCCAGATGGTAAAGGCAATCATGTTCAAATATGTCATCAGACATTTTCCGATATATTTGCCGTGTCTCATAAGAGTGTTCAGGTATTGCAGGACAAAAGAGAGTGGGGAAAGTTTATATTGATAATAGGAGGAAACGTGGTGTGCCGAGGAAATTTACGGATTAACACACAAATCTAATATGTAAACATATAGCATCATTTCCGAAGGAGGAGAATCAGTATGGTAGAAAAAAGTCCCAAAAAGTCACTTAGCCGCCTGGACTTAAACATGTCAAGGTTTTTTCATGCTTTTTCTGAAAAGTATCCTGAAAGTACAGTAACTAACGGTACTGTGCTGATATGTTTCACACATATCTTCCAATTTGAGGTTTGGAAGACAAAAAACAGACACTTGCAGTACTTGTGACATGCTGCATGCTCAAATTAAGGCTAACTAACCCCTCAGTTACAGACTATAAAACTGAATTGAGGTTGCATCCAAGAAAAGCCGATAAACCAATGGCTACATTACACAAGATAAACTCATATCAGAGAGACCNATGGCTACATTACATAAGATAAACTCGTATCAGAGAGACAAGGTAGTGATGCATGCTTACTCTAGACCTGCAACAAGTATTGCATGTGCCATCTTTAACACACATTCAAGATGTACTATTACCATCAATAGACATGTTTTAACTTGCGTGTTGATATTAGTGACATGGATGATGCATACATGTGTTTCTGCAGTGAGGACATAAGTGAACAAGGTAGATGATCATGGGGGGGAGGGGTACATTTACTGCTGAAAGTGTTGACTCTACTGCCCCCCAATAAAAAGCTAATAATTGGACAAATAACTGCATAGGGCAAAACAAAAATAAAATGATGGTGACTGCTCTTGTACATCTTGTAGTAAAACGAAAAGGAAGGAAGTTTTTATGAAATTGGGTCAGTGGACATACATTTCTGCCTTGGATATATAGATTTTGCGCTGAGTGAGAAAAAACGAGTAACAAAGTTATTTGTACCCAAAGACATTGAGCCGTTAGTCATTTCCAGCAGACCTAAGCATCCATATAAAAGGTAAATAGGATGAGAGCTGACTTCGAAGACTTGCAAAAAGTCACTACCACTATATCTATCTTAAAGAACAAACCTGGTTAAGTGCTCTTGCAAAAATCATTCAATAATTAAGTCCCTTGACCTGCAAAGAACATTGTGAAGAAAGGCAGAAAAATAAATTATCTAGCACTAATGGATATTTAAGAGCGTGAGTGCACAAGTCGCATCAGTGATGCAAAGAAGCTAACCTGAAACCGAAGATTCCTTATCTGCCACCAGAACACAAAGGTTTCTACTCAAGATTAACTCAATGAGTGTATATTACAGTCTTGCAAGTCTACCACTCAAAAAATCACTGATGTGTTGAACCTTTTAAAGTTTTCGTCACATGGCACTTGGACCATGTTTCAGTTTCTTATTTTGAATTATAAGAAAAGCACATGAAGTATGGTTTCATTAATTTGTAAACTTATTGAACATGTTTATCTAGATAATTTGTTTTCTGTAACAATGTATTTAATTCAATTTTATTGTGATGTGGCAATTAAAATGGTTATTTCAACATAACTAAGATTGTGTGATTTGGCAAATACATCCCCCTTTATTTTATGGTATACTACAATTATTTTGTTTTATTTTATTTTGAGAATGCAAGTTACAATATATAGAAGCTTAATACTAATGATAACATAATTTACATGGTACTATTGCATTCTACACACAAATCCAATGCAACTGACTTTAGTGAGAGTTGAAATTGCTTCTCTCTTCACAGCTAGCAGTATTTCATGGTAAATAAAATTGACAACCTTATACAGAATTTGAATTCTATTTTGTGTTCATTAATAGCGACCTGAAAAAATAATGCAAATTTTAGCATTTTAGTATGTATAAAGAGATGTCTCGTTTTACTTCAAATAAAACTATTTTGAAAATATACACAGACCTTTACTTGCAACTAAACCAATATTTGTGGAATGAGTGTTATAAAATTATGTGTTTTGGTGCTTTACTAACTAAATATGGCCAAAAAAAATGCACAGACACACGTAATGAATAATTATATCATATTTTGTGGTTAAGGTTAGGAATACTCGTCAGACTTTTAACCAAACATCCGCCGTCTTCGTTGCAACAACTAGTTATTTTTGCATGTTAAAAATTTTGAATTAAGTATCAATAATTCGTGGATGACATTTTGTTGCTTTCTTTGAACGACACACCCGGTCCATCTATTTTTCTTCACATACACATTTAAAAAATATAATAATCACCAAACAAAAGTGTTACTGTTAAGGTAGCAGAAATTATTACAAGGCTTTGACAACCATGGAATACACAGGACTAGAGAATATTTGCCAGCAAATCTGAACATAAATTAGTGCACGAGGTAAGGTGAAATTTTCATCACTCCTGTAGAGACGTAAAAATTTAGCAAAATGCTATAACGTGAAAAATAATGACAGTTTTCACATAAAAAACAATAAGTTACAATTTTTGAACATTTTAGCTGTAATTCAAAAATTGTACAAAATCCTGTAGTATTTTCGTGAATTGTTTTGTGTCACATAGTTGCTTCATACAATGTATTTTATGTTTTTTTCCCATATACTAATACGAATGCATGCAGAGTTGGCCAGTAGATTTCTTTGATTTATCACCATAAACAAAAACACGCTTTACTTTCCAATAACGCGTGTTTACGGCCATAAATAACATGAGTGCAAGAGATGATGCGTCACTAAGAGTGCACATTCTAGTGCATGGCCCTGCAAAAGATTACTTGCTCACTAGGAAACCCCGTCGTTTTAGTGTTTACGTCTACCAAGCACCTAATTATCTATAGAATTTGCGCTAACTAACTCGCTGAGTTTGTTTACATTCGTAGCATAGTCATGTTTTATCCAACAATTATTCATTTTCTACTAAGCGGCGCAATGTGTTTATATGCATTTACTTATGTAGAATATATTTGTAAATTAAATTATTACGTATTTTAATCTTGTATTCTTCCAGGTAACTATTTTTATCATACATATTCTCTGTAAATAAGTGCGGTAAAAAGTGACACATTTTGAACAAACTAAAGTTTTGTAAGCGGGCCTAACGAAAAAATCTGTTGTTGAAAGTTCAGACTGTTCAAAAACATAACGGTAGGTTTCTCTAAATTTTTTCCGTTCGTACAAGGCACTTTTATTATTTTTTTTAACAGTGGTTTTATAATTGTGTATACATTGTTTACATTAGTCTCTTCATGAAACAGTATGCCCTNATTATTTTTTTTAACAGTGGTTTTATAATTGTGTATACATTGTTTACATTAGTCTCTTCATGAAACAGTATGCCCTAGCCAGTGCATTCTTAAAACCATAACTATCAATACTACGCAAAGTATTATTCCTGCACCCATTTGTCAAATTGTCAAATTATAAAATTCCAAAAATGTAAAATTTTTGAACTACTTTGTAAAAAATTCAAACTTTATTGGGAAAGTGTGATGTAGTAGTACAAATTTTTGTTTACCCATCTTAGGTTCAGCATGAGAATGTGTGGTCAGTTGGTTGCTTAGGTTGAAGAGAACAGTTGAAATCTGAAAGGGACGAAATTTTTTTCAGAAAAGTGTTACCTGCAAAATTTACTGCTCCTTAAACCTACTTTCCTTCAATATTCGTGCATTAAAGTTTGAAATGACATCTGTGTTTCAAAACAATATTTTATTATTAACAGGATTGGGAAAAAACTTTTAAATAAGTTATTCGAGAATTTTACCCTTAAGAATTGCCGCTGTACTGTACTTTCATTCATCAATGATTTAAATCCACGCAGTTACACTTAATTTAAATATTTCCCTGCAAAATTTATGCAATGAGTAATGTATTATGTTACAAACCCCCAGAAACAACAAAAAAAAATAATTCCAAACTCATACGTGACTCACTATAGTATCTCCTTGCAAAGAATTAACAACAAAATGTACGGTGAAATTTCAGACATATCATGGGTGTATCTATTTACCTGCTCTTTCGAGAAATACTATAACTAAAATTCAACAGTTAATCTGGAAGAAGTAGCCTCTGTAGTGATATGATGATTTAATCTGTCACCCACAACCTGAAATAACACCAGGATCAAGCAAAATACTTCAATGCAAATTCCACAATTATTCATAAAATCTTACATTTCTTTGGGAAAATAGTATTACTTTAATAATCAGTATTTACGTACCTTACGAAAAATAGTGATCACCAGTGTCTAAAAGTAAGAAAACCGAGCAGCACAAAAATATATTTTGCAATAAAAATATTTTATTGCAAAATTTGTTTTCAGTACTTCCTTAATTTTGCTGACGTAGTTTTAAATTCAGTTGCACTTTTGAGGTCAAGTTAAAAATAATTAATTACGGAGGATAAAATGGAGAACAAGTTGCCACAAGAAAATTATGTTAATCCTAAAAGTGTCGTACTGTGATGTACTAACGAGAAACTAGACAAGGCACCGAAAAATAAACATGTGCTTTCTCAGGCAGTGTTCTAATTAGTTTGGAGTTTTGTTTTTGTAATTTGTATTTAGCATTTTGAAAAGTTTAGTCGCAACACCACGACATTGAATTATTTTGGTGTTATCATGATTCCAAAATTAAGTCCACAAAGTCTTAAAATAAACCAATTATTCCCTCAAGTTGTTAGAGAGCCGTTAAAAATTTTAAATTAACAAAATAAATCCAAAATTACGTGAAATTGTTACTTAACAAAATATTAATGACTTGAAATTGTTACGTAACAAAAAATTATCTCATGAGAAAATACCTATTGCATTCCAGAATATTTCAGCAACTTGGTGTGTGATATTATTATTGTGAGTACAATATACATTTTTGTTTAATCTAAAATAACATTGTCTACATGTGTATTTAAATGTTTTCAACAGACAAAATTAATATGGCGGTGTTTTGGTAATTTGTATTTTGTAATTTGTCAGCTTCGAAGTAAACAAAACGAAAATTACGAAAAAACGCAAAATTTTGTACACAAAATGGGTCTCACAACCGATTGGAACATGGCCTAATTCTACACTCTTTNTACGAAAAAACGCAAAATTTTGTACACAAAATGGGTCTCACAACCGATTGGAACATGGCCTAATTCTACACTCTTTCTTTACAACTGCCATAAACTTGATTTACTTGGCCAAAATATTTTGCAGAATAGGCTTATGCTTTGTTACAAACTAAAATTGCCAATTTTATATAAGTACTCCAAATTAAAAAAAAAATTTTATTCACCAAATTTATTTTTAAAACTGCAACATAAGACGTTAAAATGCATGTCGTCATAAGACTTGCTCGTGAAGTAGCTGAAGTTCCTAACCTTTAAACTCCACTAGGCTTACCGTTCTGTTTACATTCACATAACACTACAGGGGATTTGGCAGTACAATTTTCTTGATTATGGCAATACTTCTGTGGAATTATTAGCATCTACTTTCCACAAATTGCAAATGTGTTCGACTTCAAAATCACATGGTGTAATCATAACCTTATCACATAAGCAGATTATGAACATAACACAGAGAAACTTATCTCGTAAACATATTTAGCAAAGAGTGATTTTTTTTGTGTGCTGTGTAAAATTTCTGCACCTTTCAGAATTTTACAATGTCACTGCGACAACAAAACACAACATCCCTCTTACTTGCGTGTAAGGTATATTACTTATTCCGTTTTTTGTGGTGTTACAAATAATTCTGGTCATTTTAAATTATGGTGTTGCTATAAACTAGATGCCACACAAATGGCAGAACACTTGGACCCAAATAATCAGAATAAATATTAGTAGCTGCATTCTTGCAAAGTGTATTTTTCTGNGGCAGAACACTTGGACCCAAATAATCAGAATAAATATTAGTAGCTGCATTCTTGCAAAGTGTATTTTTCTGCGAGCATGTTGTTTTTAGGTTATTACGTATAACAAATATCGAAACTAGCAAACTAATATATACTCAACATACATGATGCCGCACATGCGGATACACATAGTGTACATTTTATTTAAGCGAGTTTTGCAATACTCGTTCTCTTGGTTAGTTACTATTTTTATCGCTACATGGAGGCAAATATTTTACTCCTATTGACATATATAAAACAAAACATTTTAAAATAAGTAACTATTTTCAATATTGTGGAACACAAACATCAACAATCTAATCTTGTCGATGTTTGATCATTTTTGCCTACTGTATACTCAACATTTTCCAAGAACCCTCATTCTTTTTCTGTATGCATGTCACCAACTGCTCAAAGTTGGCAGATCTCAATTGTAGTGTAGTTCAAATTATTACCACTTGGGTGCATATTGTACATCGGAAATTCCAANGGCAGAACACTTGGACCCAAATAATCAGAATAAATATTAGTAGCTGCATTCTTGCAAAGTGTATTTTTCTGCGAGCGTATTGTTTCTAGGTTATTATGTATAACAAATATCGAAACTAGCAAACTAATATATACTCAACATACATGATGCCGCACATGCGGATACACATAGTGTACATTTTATTTAAGCGAGTTTTGCAATACACTTTCTCTTGGTTAGTTACTATTTTTATCGCTACATGGAAGCAAATATTTTACTCCTATTTACATATATAAAACAAAACATTTTAAAATAAGTAACCATTTTCAATATTGTGGAACACAAACATCAACAATCTAATCTTGTCGATGTTTGATCGTTTTTGCCTACTGTATACTCAACATTTTCCAAGAAACCTCGTTCTTTTTCTGTATGCATGTCACCAACTGCTCACAAGTTGGCAGATCTCAATTGTAGTGTAGTTCAAATTATTACCACTTGGGTGCATATTGTACATCGGAAATTCCAATTCTGGCGTCCATATTGCATACAGATCTACGACTCCAGCCTTTCGTTTGTGAACAAGGTGTCTGCAATGGTATGAAAAGAATGAGTGATTTTTCCTTTAAATCCGTTTATCCATTTCATGGTATAAAAATCCATCAAAACAAGATAAAATCCGTAAAAACGGCAACCCTGACATATGGTATTTGAGAAGTTCTTGCTTTGATGCTGGTCCCTGCTTCACCACCCAGAGATATGCTGTCACTCCCAGAATAGTGCAAAAAGCTATAAACGTTCTGAGTTGTGTCCCCCAACGGCCATGTCATATCAGGCTTGTACTGTATAATCTTGGTTGGAAGACATCTGCCTATTGAATTAAAATATTTCATTAAAGCACATAGTCTGATTTTTCCCTCAAGAAGTTACTGGAATCTCAGTTTGCAATTGTTAAAGTAAATCGGCGCCTAAAGTTTACACGTTTTTTTTAAACAAGGGGAGTTTGTATACGCCCTCTGGGGTATACACAATTCGAAAGATGTCCGTCTATTATGATAAATTAATATTTCCTTTATAAAACATGTTACTTTTGCGATTATAGATGATTAAAGCTGACCTAACATGAAAAATGCTATTGTAATGCAATTTTTGGATATTTGTGGGGTCAAAATTAGTTTCAAACGATTTTACGAGGTGAGATATTTTGAGAGATCATTTTCAGGCACTGTGAGGCCCGGCAAAATAGAGGTTCTACTGTACTACCAAAGATAAATTAAGCCTATTGGCATCTAACAAAGACTAGAGCTGTAATAAGTTCAGCATTATTTTGAGTCCTGTTTTTTTTACTGTACGACACTATAGTAACTAATTTTAAAAAGGCTAAGAATGTTTTAACCTGTTAAAGTCTACAGAGCACGTGCAGGATAAAAATTTATGCAACTATACACAACTGTATTATTCCAATTTTATGTTTAAAAAATGAAGGATGATCATGTTTTTTTTAGCATCAGTAGTTTTCAGTAGTTTATTTTCCTAATTGCATGTATGTGTCAAAGTGCTTCTGCTTTAAAAAAAAAAACATACAGCAGATTAAACCACAAACAATTGCATTATGGCAAAGTTATACAAAATGGTAGACTGATATTTGCAGAATGAGATCACATACCTGTTCAACAACTCTTATGCTCAAAAATTCTTCAGGAAGTAAACTGTGATATTCCTGTGGTGTTCCTTCCGCCAACTGGACTCTGAAAGCCTAAAAAAAAAACATTACTGCACAAAGACTTTCTATAAATATATTTGTTAGGAAATCTGGGCTAAATCTATGCACATCATTCAATGAAAGTTTCCTTACCATAAAACTACTGGATTTAAAAATNATTATTTTTTTTAACAGTGGTTTTATAATTGTGTATACATTGTTTACATTAGTCTCTTCATGAAACAGTATGCCCTTGCCAGTGCATTCTTAAAACCGTAACTATCAATACTACGCAAAGTATTATTCCTGCGCGCATTTGTCAAATTGTCAAATTATAACATTCTAAAAATGTAAAATTTTTGAACTACTTTGTAAAAAATTCAAACTTTATTGGGAAAGTGTGACGTAGTAGTACAAATTTTTGTTTACCCATCTTAGGTTCAGCATGAGAATGTGTGGTCAGTTGGTTGCTTAGGTTGAAGAGAACAGTTGAAATCTGAAAGGGACAAAATTTTTTTCAGAAAGGTGTTACCTGCAAAATTTACTGCTCCTTAAACCTACTTTCCTTCAATATTCGTGCATTAAAGTTTGAAATGACATCTGTGTTTCAAAACAATATTTTATTATTAACAGGATTGGGAAAAAACTTTTAAATAATTTATTTGAGAATTTTACCCTTAAGAATTGCCGCTGTACTGTACTTTCATTCATCAATGATTTAAATCCCCGCAGTTACACTTAATTTAAATATTTCCCTGCAAAATTTATGCAATGAGTAATGTATTATGTTACAAACCCCCAGAAACAACAAAACAAAATAATTCCAAACTCATACGTGACTCAGTATAGTATCTCCTTGCATAGAATTAACAACAAAATGTACGGTGACATTTCAGACATATCATGGCTGTATCTGTTTCCCTGCTCTTTTGAGAAATACTATAACTAAAATTCAACAGTTAATCTGGAAGAAGTAGCCTCTGTAGTGATATGATGATTTAATCTGTCACCCACAACCTGAAATAACACCAGGATCAAGCAAAATACTTCAATGCAAATTCCACAATTATTCATAAAATCTTACATTTCTTTGGGAAAATAGTATTACTTTAATAATCAGTATTTACGTACCTTACGAAAAATAGTGATCACCAGTGTCTAAAAGTAAGAAAACCGAGCAGCACAAAAATATATTTTGCAATAAAAATATTTTATTGCAAAATTTGTTTTCAGTACTTCCTTAATTTTGCTGACGTAGTTTTAAATTCAGTTGCACTTTTGAGGTCAAGTTAAAAATAATTAATTACGGAGGATAAAATGGAGAACAAGTTGCCACAAGAAAATTATGTTAATCCTAAAAGTGTCATACTGTGATGTACTAACGAGAAACTAGACAAGGCACCGAAAAATAAACATGTGCTTTCTCAGGCAGTGTTCTAATTAGTTTGGAGTTTTGTTTTTGTAATTTGTATTTAGCATTTTGAAAAGTTTAGTCGCAACACCACGACATTGAATTATTTTGGCGTTATCATGATTCCAAAATTAAGTTCACAAAGTCTTAAAATAAACCAATTATTCCCTCAAGTTGTTAGAGAGCCGTTAAAAATTTTAAATTAACAAAATAAATCCAAAATTTATGTGAAATTGTTACTTAACAAAATATTAATGACTTGAAATTGTTATGTAACAAAAAATTATCTCATGAGAAAATACCTATTGCATTCCAGAATATTTCAGCAACTTGGTGTGTGATATTATTATTGTGAGTACAATATACATTTTTGTTTAATCCAATAACATTGTCTACATGTGTATTTAAATGTTTCCAACAGACAAAATTAATATGGCGGTGTTTTGGTAATTTGTATTTCGTAATTTGTCAGCTTCGAAGTAAACAAAACGAAAATTACGAAAAAACGCAAAATTTTGTACACAAAATGGGTCTCACAACCGATTGGAACATGGCCTAATTCTACACTCTTTCTTTACAACTGCCATAAACTTGATTTACTTGGCCAAAATATTTTGCAGAATAGGCCTATGCTTTGTTACAAACTAAAATTGCCAATTTTATATAAGTACTCCAAATAAAAAAAAATTTTATTCACCAAATTTATTTTTAAAACTGCAACATAAGACGTTAAAATGCATGTCGTCATAAGACTTGCTCGTGAAGTAGCTGAAGTTCGTAACGTTTAAACTTCACTAGGCTTACCATTCTGTTTACATTCACATAACACTACAGGGGATTTGGCAGTACAATTTTCTTGATTATGGCAATACTTCTGTGGAATTATTTGCATCTACTTTCCACGAATTGCAAATGTGTTCGACTTCAAAATCACATGGTGTAATCATAACCTTATCACAGAAGCAGATTATGAACATAACACAGAGCAACTTATCTCGTAAACATATTTAGCAAAGAGTGATTTTTTTTGTGTGCCGTGTAAAATTTCCGCACCTTTCAGAATTTTACAATGTCACTGCGACAACAAAACACAACATGGGAGAATGAACGCACATTCCATATAATGAATAAGGCATTTTTGTGGTGTTACAAATAATTCTGGTCATTTTAAAATATGATGTTGCTATAAACTAGATGCCACATAAATGGCAGAACACTTGGACCCAAATAATCAGAATAAATATTAGTAGCTGCATTCTTGCAAAGTGTATTTTTCTGCGAGCGTATTGTTTTTAGGTTATTACGTATAACAAATATCGAAACTAGCAAACTAATATATACTCAACATACATGATGCCGCACATGCGGATACACATAGTGTACATTTTATTTAAGCGAGTTTTGCAATACTCGTTCTCTTGGTTAGTTACTATTTTTATCGCTACATGGAGGCAAATATTTTACTCCTATTGACATATATAAAACAAAACATTTTAAAATAAGTAACTATTTTCAATATTGTGGAACACAAACATCAACAATCTAATCTTGTCGATGTTTGATCATTTTTGCCTACTGTATACTCAACATTTTCCAAGAACCCTCATTCTTTTTCTGTATGCATGTCACCAACTGCTCAAAGTTGGCAGATCTCAATTGTAGTGTAGTTCAAATTATTACCACTTGGGTGCATATTGTACATCGGAAATTCCAATTCTGGCGTCCATATTGCATACAGATCTACGACTCCAGCCTTTCGTTTGTGAACAAGGTGTCTGCAATGGTATGAAAAGAATGAGTGATTTTTCCTTTAAATCCGTTTATCCATTTCATGGTATAAAAATCCATCAAAACAAGATAAAATCCGTAAAAACGGCAACCCTGACATATGGTATTTGAGAAGTTCTTGCTTTGATGCTGGTCCCTGCTTCACCACCCAGAGATATGCTGTCACTCCCAGAATAGTGCAAAAAGCTATAAACGTTCTGAGTTGTGTCCCCCAACAGCCATGTCATATCAGGCTTGTACTGTATAATCTTGGTTGGAAGACATCTGCCTATTGAATTAAAATATTTCATTAAAGCACATAGTCTGATTTTTCCCTCAAGAAGTTACTGGAATCTCAGTTTGCAATTGTTAAAGTAAATCGGCGCCTAAAGTTTACACGTTTTTTTTAAACAAGGGGAGTTTGTATACGCCCTCTGGGGTATACACAATTCGAAAGATGTCCGTCTATTATGATAAATTAATATTTCCTTTATAAAACATGTTACTTTTGCGATTATAGATGATTAAAGCTGACCTAACATGAAAAATGCTATTGTAATGCAATTTTTGGATATTTGTGGGGTCAAAATTAGTTTCAAACGATTTTACGAGGTCAGATATTTTGAGAGATCATTTTCAGGCACTGTGAGGCCCAGCAAAATAGAGGTTCTACTGTACTACCAAAGATAAATTAAGCCTATTGGCATCTAACAAAGACTAGAGCTGTAATAAGTTCAGCATTATTTTGAGTCCTGTTTTTTTTACTGTACGACAGAATGTTTTAACCTGTTAAAGTCTACAGAGCACGTGCAGGATAAAAATTTATGCAACTATAGACAACTGTATTATTCCAATTTTTACGTTTAAAAAATGAAGGATGATCATGTTTTAGCTTCAGTAGTTTTCAGTAGTTTATTTTCCTAATTGCATGTATATGTCAAAGTGCTTCTGCTTTAAAAAAAAAAACATACAGCAGATTAAACCACAAACAATTGCATTATGGCAAAGTTATACAAAATGGTAGACTGATATTTGCAGAATGAGATCACATACCTGTTCAACAACTCTTATGCTCAAAAATTCTTCAGGAAGTAAACTGTGATATTCCTGTGGTGTTCCTTCCGCCAACTGGACTCTGAAAGCCTAAAAAAAAAACATTACTGCACAAAGACTTTCTATAAATATATTTGTTAGGAAATCTGGGCTAAATCTATGCACATCATTCAATGAAAGTTTCCTTACCATAAAACTACTGGATTTAAAAATTACACAATTTGTAAACTTATAAAAAACAATTGATTTTTAAGACTGGGGCTGCAGTAATTTTCTTGAACATTACAGCCAAATGTGTGTCAGTTATTACAAAATCCTGAACCCCTTCCATAATATCATTATATACCAATTTTTTTTTAACATAAACAATAGTATTATACTTGGGACAATTAATGATGGAAACAAAAAACTTAACTTTTGTCATAATCTGACCATTGTCCTGACAGTTAAGACTATGGAAACACTTCCAACTAATGTTTATGTACATAGCCAGTGTATCTGGATACCCTCAGACAACCAACTCACCAGTCTCATCAGCCAGTGCTTGCGCACAGTTGGAGAGTCCTGTGGGCAGTAGTATTCCTTCTCAATTCTCTAGGAGGTTGTATGGTAGTCCCTTCCCACGTAACTGATTTATCACTATCATTTAGTAAGATTAACACTTCTCTACAAGGGTAATAATAGTTACTCTTCTTAAGTTATGGATTGGGACACTGGTTGAACCTAGTCTGTGGAAAATGGGTGACTATGAAATACAGACTACCGCTGGTAGAGAGACGGCATATGCAAAGACTCCATTATAGGAGATAGTTTGACTGTGGCTGAAGCTGACAGGATACAATGTAAAATGTGTTTAGCTTTTTGTTAAATATAAGTCATGTTAACATCTGCGTAAAAGCTCAAGCAGGATTTTTTTCTTTTAAACATTACAACATTAAACAAATTTTTGATCACCACACAGAGAGAGAACGTCAGAATTTATGACGTTTGTATGGAATTGTGGCTTAAAGCAATCCTTACAATGAATATAGTTATAATATGCCCAAAGTTAAAACCTGAAGTTTTATTTATTAAAGTGAAGCAAAAATCTATTGCACTGCATAGCATAAACTTTTGTCAGGAAATAAACAGTTTCTCATTTTAATGAAATGTTCGCTAAATAGTTCGTTACAGTGGTGCTTTACTGTATTGATGTCCATAGCAAGAGTTTATTACATTAGCACCAATTACAAATTCGTATCCGTGAAACATCCTGTATGATTACTATGATATTCAGGTTTCACTGTAAGAAAGATGTTCAGTCATTGTGTTCAATACTGTATATCTCTTCTTAAAACATCCCTTTTTACAAGATGCTTCTTTCATTCAGTATATAGTCCATTCATGGTTCCTGTGGATGTTTCGAAACAAACATTTGAAAAATAACCCTAGGAGAAACATGTCAACCTGTTTTCTAAATAACATTTATACCAGAAATATATATCACTGTGATTACCTTTCAAGTATTCTATTCTTGAATAAATGAAACTTTAACTTAGAATCTTCTATAACTTGTAATATTTATTTTGTATTAGATACGAATGAAAAACAGTGAGAACAGGGATGTGTTGGCAACGGCTAGTATGAAAAATTGTTTTAACCTACTTTTTTTTATATGCTATTTGTAAATTAAACGTTACCTAATAAAATATTTAAGTTTTTAGGTAGAACTAATTGCAAAATATTTCATTGTTACAGGCAAAAATATCAGCACACATTACGGTGCATTGGCACTAGTGACTTGGTGAGTTGTTTTTCGCCCGAGGAAGAAACTTGAATAGGCGAAGCTTCACGCTCTCGATCTCTCTCTCACTTGCTCTCGCTCCGTCTCAGGAAATTCTGCACCTCTAGCAGTAGCAGGAAAATTATACAGGTTTTCAATTTTAGCAAATTTAGGAACTTATTACCGAAGCAAAAATTATTTTTGATTTTGTAGTTTAAAACTAAAACAAGATTTTAATTTTTGAATAATTATTATAATAATAGTTAGATGTAATGGCAGGACAGTTATGTGGCGACTGGCGATATGACATGTGATACTTGTTGCTGAACTAAGTGTTGATTTTATTCCTGTGAAAAATACTTCAATTACCACAAGTTTGTAAACGTGTTTTTTAAACCTACTTAGGCAAGTTAAGTGTAAAATCTCTGTTACCACAGAAGGAATAAATACATATACTGTATTTTGCCTCATGACCGCTGCAAGTGAAAGAGTATTGTTGCCTTTACGTTACACTGGGTCTGTGTGAGTATGTGNATATATATATTAGCAAATTCTGGATGAACGAGATTTATAAATTTTAACCATGAACTGTTTTTATGGTGAAATTTATTAATTGAAAGTCCTGTCTGTTTATTTATAACAACTTTGTAACTTTACCCTAGGTGTTTGAAACACAATTGTGTAATGTGCTTATGTTTCTGTGAATTGAATGTTTGCCATAATCCAAAGATAATACTAAGCCCAGTCAAAATTTTTTAAATAAATAATCAAATAAACCTAGAAAAATAAGTACCTATGTAAATACATACGAGCGGAATAAAATTTATAGTAGGCCTATTTGTGTGCATGTTCACAACTATCTCTAAGTTTGTTGCAGATACATACAAAATATAAGCTATTTGAGTTGCGGATTTCAATTTACTGTCTCTTTGTTGGACTGGCTGCTCCTTCGGTTTAATGTTTTTTCCAACTGAGGCCATCCTTTAAATGAAATAACCCAACACATCAATAACAAGAGATTGAATACTACAACTCTTTCCAAACAGTTGTAACAGGGTTAAAAAGANAAATAACCCAACACATCAATAACAAGAGATTGAATACTACAACTCTTTCCAAACAGTTGTAACAGGGTTAAAAAGACGCCACAAAATATTAACATGTATTACGTGCAATGTGTATGTCATGTATGCCAAATATGTTAACAATGCAAAAAAATAACCGTAAGAACTATCACCAATACACAAAATGTTAAATAGTCATAAAACTGACCCAATATGTTGCAGACCTAAATTGTGCACAATTACTACAAAATGGTTTTTCAAATATTACAGAATTCTTTGAACAGCTGAAAAAAGTAACCAAAGCATTTCACAGTTAATACATAGAAGTCACATGGCAGTGTTTATATTTGCATGTAGTGGAAGGATACGTAATCAGTAACCAAAAGAACTTTAGCAGGGCCTCAGAAACGTGTCAAGTAATCATAAAAGTCTTATAGGTGCCGTGCAGATGCAAATATATGCGCAGAGAGCTGACAGCTCAACACAAACACATACTATTTAAGAAATGCTATAAACAAGAGTACACCTACAGCACCGCTTCCTTATAGCAGCATAGTGATTACCTTATTGGGGCAAGGGGCATGGAAAGCGATATTGGACAAAGGAGAGTACCACATCAGAGGGAAGACTGGCAACGTGAGTGCAAGTCTGATATAAATACATTACATTTTACTCAGATACAAACGTAATTTAGATTTGTTTCCTAGTCATTAACTATACTCAGTAACGAGTGCGTACAGAAGCACAACAAAAATAGAACAAACCAACCTAAGGAGAAATGCAATTGCATCCAGATGTATAGTATAAAAGAGCACAGTTACCATCGACAGCAATACACATCTGTAAACATACATGAACGAGCAACGAGCGGCCTGAAGCGTTTCTGGCTTAATGTCTCTGCAAGCTGCCACAATGTATTCCTGCATGTCTTCTGGCATTGTAGGAACCGTGTTGTACACCACATCTTTCAGTGTTCCCCAAAGGAAAAAAATCGAGAGGTATGAGGTCGGGGGAGCAAGCTGGCCATCTTACAACACCATCACTATCTTACCACCTGTTTGAAAATGTTTCATTTAACACTTGCCTCGCCACCAAAGCAAAAGTTGCAGGGAAACCATTATGCTGAAACCACATATCACGGCGTATGTCGAGCGGTATGTGTTCTAGAAGTGCCAGAAAGGTCTCTCTGAGGAAATGGGTGTACGTACAGCCGGTCATTGTCCATTGAATGAAGTATGGCTCCTATAACGTAGTCTTCAACCATTCGACACCACACATTTACTTTCCACTGTCGCTGGTGCTACACGTGCCAGACCCAAAGCTGATTCTGCGTCACACAGTAGTGCATACTTCGTAAATTTACGCCCCCATGGTTTGTGAAGGTCGCTTTATCTGTAAATAGTATCTTCTTCAGAAAATAGTAGTCATCCCTTACAGGCATCAGAACAAACCCACAAAACTGAACACGCAGCTGTGTATCACCTTCATGTAATGCCTGATAAAGGACCACGTGATATGGATGGAAGTTCCGTTTGCGCAGTATCCGTAACACACTTGTTTTACTTATACCTACAAACTTGGAAAGTTCTCGCGTACCCATGTGGAGGTTTGCATCGAGACGTGCCAACATGTGTTGATGCGTCTCACCCGTAGCAGTCTTTCGTCGCATTCGTGTTCCAATCACCTCGTGACAAGAGGCTTATGCAAATTTTTCGCCAGGAGATGTGCGCCAATTAGGATACTTTTCACCATACAATTGGATGGCATGCTTGGCATTTCTGCCACACTCACCGTATATAAGTAGAGCAACCAATTTTCCCTCATTTGTGAACTTTATTGTGTACGTGCAGCCATACACTGGAATACCACTTACCATAACAGATTATGGGGAATGGTGCTGCGCCTCTATTAGGAAGCGGTCCTGCCAGGATGAGTTACAGCCGTTAGTAGTACCATTGCCCCATGCTACCAGCCCACCAAACTTAATATTTGGACATTATTTCTTGGCATTTTTGTGTTACTTTCCATTGCATATACTATATCACTGAATTCCTCTATGCACACACTTTCAGATGCCGTTGAAATAAATGTATGTTTCCAGGGGAAAAACCGTATGTGGCAAATTACTTGCCCCCGTACAAAATTCAATTTAGCAAACACAGCATTTTGTGATCAGCAAGCGTTCCTGAAATTTTGGCGGTGTCCATATTAGGCGGACCATCCTCTATATCATGAGCCTCATTCATGTAACACCGTAAAATCATCATAGTGATGGTCCCTTGTGACGACCCTGCATCAAGTCGTCGCCAGGGAACAGTTTGGTAGACTGTACGAAATGGTGAAGATAACCTAGTAAACTTTTGTAAATCAACATTTGTTAACATTTTTGCACTTTGTTATAAACAACTGCAAATTCTAATCACAAAGAAGAGATCGGAAGAAATCTCTTCCACTGTCAAATGTACCAGACACTACACGGAAAGTTTATGGATAAAGACAGATCAAGTATTAGAAAGCACATAACATTCTCTCCTGACGAAATCAGCCATTATAGCAGAGCCTGGTCCATCAAGTAGTATTCGAGTCCAAACGTGAATGTAACAGGATTGTATTTACATGACAAGATGTGCCCTCAGACAAAGGTACTTCTACATGTTATCGGAAAGTGTTCATCGAAGATTTTCCTAAACTACTGTCTTCTAAACCTAGGAAAGATACTTGTAAAGTGTATGAAGCAGGAACCCCTGACAGCAGCTACATTAAAGAAAGGCAGCGAAAGCTTTAACACTTTAACAAGTGATATGTCTGAATCTCAGCTACCAGATAACATGAAATGCTGCATTTTAATGGATTTGTAGCAAGTTATGTATTGTTTGTGTAGACATTAACCCATTCTGAAATGTTTTATCACCGTCACATTTCCGGCAACAACTTTAACATCTCGGTAAGTGATATCCACTAATCATAGACATGTGGGCTGAAAATGTTGCAGGGAGGGGAGGGAGGCAATGGAATAGTTTTGCAAATGTTAAATACTGGGATCACAAACAAAACAAGATTGATATTATAGAGTGATAACTGTATAGGCAAAATAAGAACCTTATGATAGTTTTTTTTTTTGTTTTGTTTTCATGATGGCAACTGGAATATTTGAACTTTAGAGCAGCAGTTTCTGGTAAGTGGGTANTATAGGCAAAATAAGAACCTTATGATAGTTTTTTTTTTGTTTTGTTTTCATGATGGCAACTGGAATATTTGAACTTTAGAGCAGCAGTTTCTGGTAAGTGGGTACATCTTCCTGGCAGTGATTCAAATTTTGCTTTGATAGAGGAGAGTGTGTAACAAAGTCATACCTATGTTCCTACTGACCTTCGCAAAATGGTGCAGGCTGCTAAAGTCAAGAAACCATTTCATGTAGTTCCCATTGATCATTCAGATTTCTTTAAAATTCAGAATGTGGCTGATGAGGTTATTTATACAAAGAATCTATGCATTTTAAACAATGTTTCCATTACATATGATTCTGCTGAGTCAAGTTGTAAAAGAATTTGATTCTAAACTGGAGACAAGCAAAACATTTAAGATTTTGAAGAAAGGGAAAACTGTGGCAGACACAATAAATTCAATCATAGAAGCTAATTTCTCTGGCTATTCCATCACAGAAGAGAAGAATGGTTTGAGAATCATTATCCCTTACTTGGAAAAGGATGAACACAAAGAATTTAACAATAATCCATGCAGTGAATGTTGAAAATGCAATTAACGTCTCCAAGCAAAAACATGGTGATATAACATTTTGGTGTCATGTATAATTTTAATGCGCGACATGCAGGGGCGATAGTATTTTTTTTTGACACCACATCATGTGCAACGTTACTTACCGCAGAGAGAGGTGAACCACGGTATCGCTAGCTCACACACTCCCAGGACGTAAGAAACTAGGGAAGACTGAGATGAGCACCCAATACTAAATTAACCTGAGTGTGAATGCATAATGATAATGCTAAGACGAGAGAATGCCGCAAAGTGAGTTGCCCCTACGTGAGCATCAGATACTCGCTCGCACTACAAGGAAAACTATCCCCAGTCTTTCGCAACCCCCCGATATACGTGCAGCCAGGCCACGTCAGCAAGGAAGAGAGGGGCAGCGCCTATAGCCGTTTCTGGCAGACAGTGAGACCCAAAGCCCCCTTGGCCAGGTGTTTATAAGGCTGCAACACCCCCGAGGAACACAGTCTATTCCAGCAGCTCGCCTCAGCACATCTTATGCTGAAGTTCTCTGCCCCTACCCTCCTCTTCAGGAACCACTACTTGCAAAGACAACAGCCAGCTTCCAGCGACTATCTTCCAGTAGCCAGTAATCCTCACAGAATCCAGCAGTTCTACATACCAGACCCAGTGCGAAGAGTCTACCAGCACTCTTGATGTCACCCTACCACGAACTTAACCTAACACATTCAAGTGGTACCCGGGTCTGTTCAGTACCTACAGTGTGCCTCCCATTTTAGACTTTAGTCTGCATTATTAAACAAGTACTTTTGCTCTTCTAATCCAACAGGCCCCATCACCTGTCCTTAACATAACTTCCGTAAGTTGCAGANTTAAACAAGTACTTTTGCTCTTCTAATCCAACAGGCCCCATCACCTGTCCTTAACATAACTTCCGTAAGTTGCAGAGAGATTGACGAGTCCAGGAGAGAGTACGGCCCACCATATACATTCTTGGTAGATCAAACATGTTGCGTTCTAAACTCTGTGTAAAATTTCTAGGGTGAACTTTGTAACCTATTCATTAACCCTGGCAAGCGTCACCCCTCAAAGGACTGTGGTATTATATAATCTTTCTGAATCTAGATTATTTCCACGGGTCATCCCATAACCGAGAACAGTCCACGCGCAGAGCAAATTCACACATTCATAGGCCACCCACAGGGTACTGAGAGGTACCTGGTGCATAGTACAGCCCCCTACTAGAAAAGATGACACAACGAAGCGGTAAGGCTACCTAAGTCAGTTAACTCACTCCATCATGTATAACCCCACCAGACGGAGTGACAGACCTGACAAATCATGACCTAACCACCTCTGGGCACATCTTAGCTAGGGAACAGTCGCCTGCCTCACCCTTGGGGAAAGTGAACTGTAGCACCTACCCGACCATGCCCTTCAACCATAGAAGGGGTATGTAGTGGAGCGACTGCAAGGTTACTGCCGTCCTCTCTGCTAGCCAACCTCTCTGCTATCAACCAGACTCAACCATAACAGTCATTACTCCCCCTCTCACCAAAGCGAGATCAGGCCACCAGACAGCTGACAAGGCCTCACCTCACAATCCACCCCACACGACTTTTGTGTCCACTCATTGAGACCCTAGGAGAAGCTCATCCCATTATCTTCTGCATACGACTGTCTACTAGTGCTGCTATGGATCAACTAGCCATACCTCGCAAGCCAGCAGCACCACATCTCCAGTCGCTGGACACCTTTGCAGNAGTGCTGCTATGGATCAACTAGCCATACCTCGCAAGCCAGCAGCACCACATCTCCAGTCGCTGGACACCTTTGCAGCCTGCTGCCCCAACACGAACCATCGCCTTGAACCAGCAGATGTCATCGACCAGCCAAATCCAGGTGAGACTAGGCAAAGGTAAGCCTGAGACTGCACTCACCCCAACCCTTAAGAATCCTCTTGTCGCCCAACCAGATTTTGTATCCAGCTGAAAGCCTACGCATCCAACCTTTCCCAAGGGACCANTAAGAATCCTCTTGTCGCCCAACCAGATTTTGTATCCAGCTGAAAGCCTACGCATCCAACCTTTCCCAAGGGACCAATGAAAGCAAGACTCCAGCTATTGCAAACTCCACTCCACTAAGAGCTCTGCTCACCACCACGTGTCCTTGACCTGACACCAACTGAAACCTTGTTATTGTATAATCTAGCAGCTGCCACATGTCAATTTAAATTCCTACAATTTTTTTATAGTGTATTTTGAGGTTAAACTACTTAAACATAAGTTGTGTTTACCCATCCATAAAAACTTTTTTTAGGTATTTGATCAAAATATTTACAAGGAACTTAAACACACACACTAAAGTACCTTTCACACTTCACAGTTTTTGTACTTATGACTAATCAAAGAAAACTCATTGTGGTACATAGCAACATATTTTAAGTTATCAAGACTAAAGAATTTTCACATTCTCAACATTACGTTATTTTGTAGCCTTGTTAGGGTTAATTTGAAGGTGCTATTCTTATGTACAGTATATGTTTACAAATGCATGTACCAACATGAACATCACATTAAATAATTATGTTACACAAAATGTGTAAAGTGTACCGGTTTTATTCTGTATCTGTTCCACTTTTTTGGCATTTACAATTTCTTTTAAATTGAATTATTGAATTGGTTTATATCTTTTATGGTAAAAAATAGTATTACCAGGACATTTATTTGCCAAGATATTCATAAGCGTTCAAACAATGAATGGACAGAAAATGTGTCCAGACTACTAATTCTTAAGTCTAGCAATGTGTGGACTGAGTTTCATAGCTCAAGAGTGATGACTGGGGAAGAACTTCTCCACTTCAGGGGGCTCAATTAAAAATACTAATATACAAAAAAAATTTACCACCTTAAAGGTAGGGGCACTAAGTGGCTACAGGCACAGAAAAAATCAAACTATTGTACCACACGAAGCATTTACGTATTGCAGGGGATTAACACTTGCATGATGCACTTAGTACGGTGTTGGGACACCTGTAGCACAGAGACAGGCAGCAATACAGTCGGGCATGGAGACACACACATCTGATACTGTCCTGAGAAAAATTCTGCCACAGGTGGCAGAACTGACCCACCGTAGTTGCAGTTGGCTTAAGTTGCTTTCCAATCTGATCCCAAACATTCTCGATGGGCAAGAGGTCTGGGGACCTTGCTGGCCAAGGAAGCATGTTGACATCATGAAGGCAGGTCAGAGATATCCGTGCTGTGTAAGGCTGTGCATTATCCTGCTGAAAAATAGGGTTGTCTTTCCCACACCTCTTCATTCCNGAGATATCCGTGCTGTGTAAGGCTGTGCATTATCCTGCTGAAAAATAGGGTTGTCTTTCCCACACCTCTTCATTCCAGCGCTGCTCCATACTAACCTCAATCACCCTCATCGGGTAACCTCACTGTTAAGAGCCACCTAAATATCTTCGCTCGCTCGCTCGCTTACTCACTCACTCACTCAACATCTACAATACAGCAGACATTGCAGCATCACCTAGCAAAGTCCACTTTCAACAAAGCCTTGNGCTCACTCACTCAACATCTACAATACAGCAGACATTGCAGCATCACCTAGCAAAGTCCACTTTCAACAAAGCCTTGACGCGTGACAGCTGGGTAACTGTAGTGCACGTCATACAAGAGCATGGTTTTTACTGCATGTCAGGTAGAAGAGACTGGTTCGAGACAAGCTCTAGAGGCTGAATTTGCAGTATCTGGTGCTTGGCTTCAATGGTTCTCTTGAACAGGGTTGAATGGGTAGGTCTGTGGGTACGTAATTGGGCTGTGTGAGGAGAGCCCTCCAGGCGACTGTGTTAAGGGCAGTTGCTAGCCTACTTTTCTTGAGCCTCATCCAGGGTTGACATAAGGCTGGTATCTGCAGCAGCTGGGCAGAGCCTCATACTGGGGCAGCAGGCTGAAGGGGTTGGCCAGCTGCAAGGACACCAGCTGTCCTTCGGTCACTCCACTTTATACTCCTTCTACGGGTGAACGGCATGAACAGGAAGGTGCTGCTGTTCACCTCTACAATGAAGAGGCAGGCGATGGTTCCCAATCTAAGGTGTACCCAGAGGTGGTTAGGTCACTCCATTCGATGCGTCTATACGCTATGAATGCAGTGGTTTAACCGACTCAGGTTGTCTAATCATTTTGTCGTATAGTCTTGCTAGTAGGGAGCTCTAACATACTGCACATCAGGTACCTCTCAGTACCCTTTCACAGTAAGGGTGGCTTATGAATGGGTGGTTTATTGACACATGGACTGCCCTCAACTATGGGATGGTCCATGGTCCTACTCTAGTCGGAAATTCTGATCAATGCCATGGTTCCCTGCATCTCCCCTGAGGGATGACTTACCAGGATTAAAGAGAGCTTCAAGTTCACCCTAGAATTGATACCCAAAAGTTCGACTGAAAACGTGTTTATTCTTTAGAGAATAGTCACCGTGACACATACTAACTCCTGCACTTTGCCAAATCACTGGGAATCTTAGAGAAGTGAATTTTATGGACAGGTGAAAGAGCCTGTCAGAATAAAAACAAGAGCAATCAACTAGGCAGCTATTAAAACAACTAAAACCTAACTGAAACACTGTTGGTCCTGAAGGGACTCGGGGTATCACTACTGTGCAAGTTAAAGTGAGTTTAAGGGGGACATCAACTCTTCGGGGCTGCGGTTGGTGATCAGAACCACAGGAGTTCCGTGTGGTTACTGGTGCAAGAAGGCAGCAAGTGCCTGGTCACTGGTAGTCAATATTGCAGTTAGGACTCCGAGAGGAGGATGAGCAGGGAGCTTCAGCACAATTTGTGCTGAAGCGAACTGCTGAGAACAACCGGCATTCCTTGGGAGTGCACTGCCTTTTATACTGGTGGCCGAGGTACCTCGGGTCCCGTTCGGCTGTCGCGGATGACTTCGAGCACCACCTCCTCTTCCTGGGCAGCGTGGCATTGATACGCCAGCCCAACGATTGCAAAAGGCTGGGGAGAAGTTTTCCTTGTACGGCAGGCAGTATTAGTCACCCAGTTAGAAGCAACTTACGTTGCCTCGCTGGGTATCTCTTCTCACGGGAATTGATAGGCAGGGGCTATCGGGTTAGTTACTAAATGAGTGCTAATTCAGCTCTCCTGATGTGTCCAGGGAGGCTGTCAGCTGGCCTGGAAGAGGCCGGTCGTGTTTTACATTTCTCAGGGGTACGTGTCTCTGCATGTGTTAAAGTGCAATCGGCAAAAAAAATTAATAGTCACCTATATGCGTCACACGTCAGCCATGTGCAAATTTGTTTATTGCCTTCACACACCAATACCATCCGAAAATTTTCAACGGATTCCGTGTCTGTGGTGTGGACAGAAACACTCCCCATCTCCCAAACTTTTGCGTGTTTGGAAATTCAATGATCTATCCAACAATGATTAAAACACCTATGTACACTGATCACATTTTTCAAACATGGAGTTGACTTATCAGCTGTGAGCACTTCTCCAGCAACTCATTAGTGACAGGTGTAAATGGTTTCTTTTGTTGTGTAAGTATGCAAGAGAGAGAGAGAGAAAGAGAGAGAGAGAAAGAGAAAGAGAGAAAAAGAGAGAGAGAAAGAGAAAGAGAGAGAGAGAGAGAGAAATATAGAGAGAAAGAGAGAGAGAAAGAGAGAGAGAGAAAGAGAAAGAGAAAGAGAGAGAGAGAAAGAGAAAGAGAAAGAGAGAGAGAGAAAGAGAAAGAGAAAGAGAGAGAGAGAAAGAGAAAAAGAGAGACAGGGAAAGAGAAAAAGAGAGAAATAAAGAGAAAGACACAGAAAGACAGAGAAATAAAGAGAAAGACAGATAAATAGAGAGAAAGAGAAAGTGAGAGGGACAAAAAGAGAAAAAGTGAGAAAGAGAGAAAGTGAGAGAGAAAGAATGNAAATAGAGAGAAAGAGAAAGTGAGAGGGACAAAAAGAGAAAAAGTGAGAAAGAGAGAAAGTGAGAGAGAAAGAATGAGTGAGTGAAGAGATTTGAGCTGTTCTTAACAGCGAGGTCTGAGAGCAGATGAGGGTAATTGAGCCGAGTATCGAGCGGCACCGGAATGAAAGGGTGGGGGAAACAGGAGATCCCTGAGAAAACCCGCTGACCAGAAAGAGAAAATGTGCTTTCCAAATCATATGTAGACTGCCTAANGGGGAAACAGGAGATCCCTGAGAAAACCCGCTGACCAGAAAGAGAAAATGTGCTTTCCAAATCATATGTAGACTGCCTAAATGGGAGCATGCAAGGTGATGGCAAAGTGGTTTTTTTTGCTACTACCTGCATGATTGTTGGTAATGCTAATCTAATTNAAATGGGAGCATGCAAGAAGATGGCAAAGTGGTTTTTTTTGCTACTACCTGCATGATTGTTGGTAATGCTAATCTAATTGTTACCTTACAGCTTTACTGAAAGCTGGCACTGTTTTCAGAGATCCGGGAGGACTTGCAAGCAAATGTTTTAATCAGAACAGTAATAGGGCCAGTTGATTTATGCCTCAATTGGGCAATGTACTTTTGAGCAATTGAGCTTGTTAATTTACACTAACCTGTTTTTTTTTTTTTTTTTTTTTGAGAAACTAAGAATTTAAATTTATTTTAAACTACTTAGGTAGCTAGGATTGTGGTAGGAAAATGGTTTAAGCACACACTAGACTTTGTGCATAGTAGCAACCTGGAGTTACATAATTAACAGGTCCAGGTCACTAGCAAGTTCCTGCTTTTAGACCAATGGCTAGAAATGGCAATTGTCTGTGGAATACAGTACAATAAAACATGGTCTATTGTAAATGGGACTTTGTTCCATGTCCAGCAATTATTCATGGAGTAGATATGGGAAGACAGTTACCAACGGCTGCCCTTAGGGGTTATCAGGAATGGAGACAGGTGCATTGGTTTGCTACACATATCCAACTTGAACTATTACTTCACACTCCAGCCATTCGGAAAGATAGACAGGGAAGTCAAATCAATCAAAAATGACTGTGATGAGAGGCCCACCTAACCGAGGCAAGTAATTAAGTTGAGTATAAAACCTGAAACCTTCAACAAGAAAGAGCACTCATTAGCAATCACCTAAATAACCACAATCTCTTTGAAGTGGTTCAAAATCACATGACGAAAGGTGCTGTTCCCACACAGATGCCGGCATTTGAAGAGATGGGGGCAATACCATTAACACCTTTAAATTGAAGTGGCAAGCTTGCACCGGATGTGGAACTAGCACTGGCCTCAGATAATAATTGCACACTGTGTAAAAGTGAACTTTGTTGTTTAACACTCCCAACTTAATAACATACAAAGGAATTACCTTAACAGGTGAATATAATTACATCAGTATAGCTTTATGACCATTTACAACAAATCACACAAATTAAATTACAACATACTGTTGATGCTGGTAAACAAGGGACTTTGACTACTATAAATCTAGATTAAGTACTCCAATCCTGCTTTTGCCTTCAAACTTAAATCTAATTAAGAAATAAAAACTTTAATACATAATAAAATTTTTTTTACAAAGTTTTACTAAACATTAAATACAATACCATAGGTGGAAGGTCCTTTAAAGCTTCTGGCAGGTCNTAAACAAGGGACTTTGACTACTATAAATCTAGATTAAGTACTCCAATCCTGCTTTTGCCTTCAAACTTAAATCTAAATAAGAAATAAAAACTTTAATACATAATAAATTTTTTTTTACAAAGTTTTACTAAACATTAAATACAATACCATAGGTGGAAGGTCCTTTAAAGCTTCTGGCAGGTCTCTTAAATCATTATTGGTGCATATCTCATAGTTTCCATAATCAAGGTAGTGTACTTGCACTTCTGGTGATATTTTAACTATATGAGCACGGAACCTAAACAAACAAAATGTCAAAAATTTCCCAGACAGAACATGAATGAATAAACTTTCCACCTACGTAAAATAAAATGCTATCTCAACACAGAAACAAAGTTAAGAGTAATTTTTTATCTTGTATGTGCTTCTTCCTCTTCAGTGCATTTATAGGTTTCCAGCTAAATTCAAGGGTTATGAATGCTAAAATTAGAGATTAAGCATGCAAATATTCTTTAAATTAACTTAAAAAAAATTGTAGGTCTCCCTGCTTTGTACCATGACACAGCACATCAACCACCAAACAGTGAGACCGCATGATACTACATACTGCCATCAGATAACTGTGCCAACATGGAAGGATGCCACAGGTAACAATTTAACTACACCTTTCACTCCAGTTTTCTACGGTGCTACGGGTAAGGAATAACTTACCTGCCTGCAACGTTGCAAAAAATTCCTTTCCCTTGCTCTAAGCAGAACTGTCTAAAGACTAATAAGGTACAGACTGTACCATACTGCTAGAGTTGAAATGTAATTTGTGTATAATGAGACCACTATAACCCAAATTAGTTACTGAATGAACTTTCCAACACTTCTGAAACAGAAAGAAATTAAGTTCATTCCTCACTGTAATCTCAATTTCTTAAACTCAACTGGTGTATTTCACATGTCTGACCTACTATCCCTTGTTACTGCTCAAAATAAAACTGAACCACATTCAAACCTCCCAGTCTGAAACCACAAACTACACACTCCAAACTGCCACCAACTAAAATATTAGTTAACACATATCCTGCCAGCAACATTGGAGATATCTGGTCAAAGCCTGGGAAAAGGCATATTTATATTCTAGTACTCAAAACTCCGGTAAATTTCTTCCATCTAAAAACTTACAAGTCCATGAATCATCTGGACTAAAACCGCAGACTGAAGCAGGATAGAACTTTAATAGTATAATAGACATTAATGAGTGGTCTTGGCCCAGTTTCTTTTAATAACTCATCTTCATTGAAAAATCAACACTAACATGGTACAATCGCAAATTGCAAGGCAGGTATGCAACATCCTTTGTACAAAGGTATATATGATCCCCTAAATGGCAGTAACACCAGTTTTAGCTGCCCATATAGTCTCGTTCGCTAAGATAAGCAGTTAGAGGTCAGCCATACGTGCAGCAAGGTACTGTCATGGCGGTGCATTACAAAGCTATCCTGTTGGACTCCAAAGTAGTTGATTAAGTGTGAGAGTGTATACTGTGATTGGTAATTAGTTAATTATTGTGTGTTTGTATCTTGCACAATATGAGTGGGGTATCATTTTATTCTAAAGATTTATGAATATTGAATTCAATTAATATTCCTTGCAAAAATCATGTTTATTTTATTCCAGAGAGGATTGAAAATGAACTTGCAATGTTTTATAAAACCCCAAGATTTTAGCATTTTGGGAGACAAGGGGAGACTTAGTATATGGGCTCTTGGATACATTTATTTCCCCAGAAAATGTTTGCCTATTAAAATAAATTTACATTTAATTTTAAAAACATGTAATTTATGTATTAGACACAATTGAACATGGACCAATTTTTGGTAAAACCTTGTGGTGCTCTATGTTTTTATCACTTTCAATGAAAAGGGGAAGTATACACCTCTAAAGTATCATCTAGTTCAGAAGATGTATCTCTATTAATATATATTTATATTTAGTTTAAAAACTTATTTTTGCATTAGCGATGATAGAACACAGACTTCATGCAAAAAAATTGCAAATTTTGAGGTATAGAAGTCATACGTGGGTCAAAATTTGTCAAAAATTTCCCAAAATACCTAAAGCGACAGACCTGTCAAACAGACCTTGTTTCTTGAAACCATGAGGGGTCGTTTTAGTAAGGTTCTACTGTAACTAAAAATTTTACCAAAGTGATGTATTGAGTTCAGATGAAAATCAAACGAGATTTAATACCTGTATAAAATACCGTATGGGGGGCAGGTACATACATTTACCCTCGTTAAAGGATTTATGTACAGCAAGAATTAAAATTATACTACAAAATGTAATCATTGTAATGTTCTAAATGAGCACTGTTACGACTGGTAAAAATAATACTAATTTCAAAATTTTTTAATCAATTTTTGTTTACTTTGTAAAAGGATTATACATTTAAAGTATAATTTCCAATTTACATTTCAAAGAGAGCTTTTCAAGTGGCCTTATGTTGTCAGCATGTCCCTTGTACTTACAAACTTCAGTGTTATTTTTACAGACTTTGATTGCATTCCTGAAGGAAAAAAACTTGTTCCCGTCTTTGTGAAAACATGTACACACTCTCAACGATTTATTGTACGCAATAAACTAAAACATAACTCCTCTGATATTTTACTTATATTGCAAGCCAATGCAGTTTCCAAATATAATTTCATTCAATAACAATGAAGACTCATGCAAACTTCAGAGAGGCTATTAGGCCTGCAGCAGGAGTAAACCTGTTCTGCAAAATCTTTTCAAATTCTTATGTCGACTCCTCCTAGTAAAGCCTTTGCAAGGGGTCTGCAATACATTAATGTCTCTTTGGTTTACATCTCAAGTTCTGTTTGCACACACATCATGGTGGGCAGCAGGTAACCAGTACATAATGTAATTATAATCATTTAGGTCAAATACTATGGTAAAACAATAATTTTAACTCTGCATTCAAAAACTTTAATCATTGTTAAAAATGCTGAGAGCATATTACAAGAAAAACAAGAAAAAATTAAAAACATATAAAATGTGAAGATTACTCCTCTTATTACCCAGAGTGTAATAGTTACTGATAATTCAATTATACTTGTAATTAATAACTCCCTACACTAATTAAAACTTGTGTTAACCAAGAAATACTTTCCATTTACATATTTTGTATAACGGTTTCCACGACAAATGTAAAGATTATATCACTTGTATGGCAAAATATTTCTGAAAACTTATTTCTTAAACATATAAGTGTCATGAATTAGGTATTTTTTTATGAACATAAACTCATAGTAACTGTTCTAGGTAAATGTTTTTTTATGACCTAATTAACAAAAAAAAAATAATTCAAATACTGTAATATACAACTGAGTAAACTCACCAAATACCATCAAACTTGGCTGCACATAAGAGCCCCACTTCGGGATTTTCTAATGGAGTAGAGGTAATATTTTCATTTGTCTTCAAGATTATCTTGTCCACAGTTTCCAAGTTATGTTCCCACGTGACCCAGTAGTCCATAGAGTCATTGAGCACAGTTATTTTTGCCTACAAGAAACGTTATCAATTTAACAGAATACGAACATTAAATTCTTATATATATAAAGCTCACAAAATGTTACAGAATGACAATCACTTTGGTAATAAAAATTGGAACGGAAAATTTCCTTATTTTTAAATAGATATAGTATTTTCACTTCCAAATGATCTGCCATATATTCAGGTAAATATGGTAATTACACCTCTACATGTTCTGCCATCAACAGTCAGCTACATGAAAAATAATATTGGAATAAATTTTTTTTTTCAGGTGATTTAATTAATTTTTCTCTATCACAATTTAATTTTTCTGCAAGTAAGTGTTTGTTACCTTTTAAAGAGCCACAAATTTACAAAAACATTTCTACATTTCATCATTAGTGCAGAGATATGTTGCTTTTCATTGTGTATAAATAATAATTTAGTACCCAAGTCTTTTATAAACACAGGCATTAAAATAATTTTTGCAGAATTGCCAACCATTAGCTAGAAAAAAAGTAGGCAAACTTTTTGGTAAACTAACTTGCACAACCCACAAAATAAATGGGACCAAAAGTTATTTTACAAACGTATGCATATTTACAGGCATAATGTACACTAAATCACAATGCACAAACTAAGATATGTTTAAACTTTGTGCATATTTGCAAGTATTCTTTACAATACTTTTACTTGTACTTCTTTTTACATATTCTTAAAGAAGACTATCCACACAACTTTGAGAAAATTATTTATGCTATTACAGTAATGTTTTTCATGGTTTTTAAATATTATTTGAAGCACGAGTTCCTGAAATAATTTAGTATATACTAGATAAGCTGTAAAACTTCTACAGAGTCCTTTTAACACTACAGGAATGTTGTATATAAAATATAAAACATTTCCAATACCAACTGATTTATTCAAAAAATGAACTACTAATTATTCAATCTTCCGACCTCCATCCCTTTCTTTGCTACGACTAAGATTTGCTTAGTAACATATTGAAGGGAGAAGGTAAGAGAGGTAGAAGGACAAAGAAAGCATAAGAATGCTGAGTGAGAGGGACCAAGTGGGAAACACACAAAGCACCAGGCTGCTGGTCACTGTTTTTAGACCCTTCCCCTCTAGCAGAATGCCAATGGAGATNTGGGAAACACACAAAGCACCAGGCTGCTGGTCACTGTTTTTAGACCCTTCCCCTCTAGCAGAATGCCAATGGAGATTGTAGTAGTGGGCAATATTTAACCCAATGACGCTTTAATGGTCATTCTCCTGTATCACGTTCTCAGAAACACAAAGAACCAACAAAAAGGACTGCTTACGCATTTGCCTCTTTCTTTCTTTCTTTCTTCCACATTTAATGAGAGGTTTTAAAGTGACAGATATGGGGTTATAGAGACCAAGGAATGTAGCCTGACCTACCCAAAGAGAGCTGGAGGTAGGTGGAAGATATCCTAAGAACATGAAACATAGGACACTTCTATTTTTTTTTCTTATAATTTGAGATATTTTTTTTGTAAAGGATAGTAACTTATTCAGTATTTAGAATATTGTGGCAATTATAATTTGTTTACATCTTATATNTGGGAAACACACAAAGCACCAGGCTGCTGGTCACTGTTTTTAGACCCTTCCCCTCTAGCAGAATGCCAATGGAGATGGTAGTAGTGGGCAATATTTAACCCAATGACGCTTTAATGGTCATTCTCCTGTATCACGTTCTCAGAAACACAAAGAACCAACAAAAAGGACTGCTTACGCATTTGCCTCTTTCTTTCTTTCTTTCTTCCACATTTAATGAGAGGTTTGAAAGTGACAGATATGGGGTTATAGAGACCAAGGAATGTAGCCTGACCTACCCAAAGAGTGCTGGAGGTAGGTGGAAGATATCCTAAGAACATGAAACATAGGACACTTATATTTTTTTTTTGTAAAGGATAGTAACTTATTCAGTATTTAGAATATTGTGGCAATTATAATTTGTTTACATCTTATATNATTTTTTTTGTAAAGGATAGTAACTTATTCAGTATTTAGAATATTGTGGCAATTATAATTTGTTTACATCTTATATATTTTTGTTTTTCCAAATTTATTATTTTATTTGAGTCATTCAACAGTAGTAGCAGACGTCATCGGATGACATTGCACTATTTCATTGGGTAAGTAAGCTTGACACACGTAGCCGTCGTGTTGCGATGCATGATGAAATAAGGAAAGTGCAGGTCACATTTGGCTGACGTGACACGCCACACAAGTATAATATTTTATTTCCAGAGTCATGTTGCATTTGCATTTGTGTGCTATTTTTAAACATTACTGCACCACGCGATGCCACGATTGGGCAGTGTCCAAATGATGAAACTTTCAATAGATATATAGAGAAAGTACGACCCTTGCCAGGGCACAGTAACAGACAGAAGTCGAGAAGCACTCTTCTAGAGAGGAGCAGCGAGTGACCATCATAACTCACACCGGTAGTACCCGCAACTTGAACCTTCTTTTATATTTCGGGACATTTAAATTCTACTAAATTAATTTCTGCTGGTGTGAGGAGTCATTACGGCACCGGGAGAGAAAGTAGTGATTCTCTCCCGTCTTCTTAGTTTAATTATCCTCAAAGTGAGAAGTTTTTCAAGTGAACATTAACAGGCTGCGATTCTGTCGTTTTCTTATTTTACTGCTGCAAGTGATAAGTATTTTTTTGAATGCTGATATTTTAGAAGAAACAACAATAAATTTTCAGTGGACAGTTTAACGCTTCATCCTTTATTTATTTACTTTTGGCACTATTTTTATCAACAAACTTTTTTTTAAATTCAAAGTATCTTGTTTTTAAATTGAGCTAGTCCGAGGTAGTGTTTGTAGCAAATTCTATTGGAGTCTTCGCTAACGAAACATTGCATGGTTCTCAAAGGTACGTCCACACTTGTTGCGTATCTGCGTGTCGTATCCCAGTCGCGTGTCAATGTGGAAGATACGCAATGGAATGTTAGCTCAGTTGGCGGTCTTGTACCATCACATCAAAGGGACGACATGCATTCCTGTTAAACTAGTGAGGACGTGCACACATTGTATTTCACCATTGCGTACCAGTTCTACACTGACAACTGCAGTGCATAATCACCAGTAGTTTGTGTACGGATTTACTCATTATGGACCAACTAAACACGAGGAAAGTTATGCCGCATTGCATTGTATCGTATTGTATCATTGGCATGACATGTGACAGGAATACGACACACGGATATGGAACGAGTGTGGACGCACCTTTCGAGTTGTAAATTTTAGGGTTACAGAATTGGTGGTTTACTGTACACAAAATAAAAGCATTGGTCCCATTTGTTCCACACAAATAACTGTTTGGCAATTGTACTTGCTCAATAAAATAATAACGTACACTGGTTTTATTGACTAACAATAGAATACTCAAATACTCATCACAGCCCTATGCTCCCACAGCCACAAGTTAGATATGGAGGTGAATGTGATCTATTTTATTTCTTTATATAAAGAGTCATGAGGCATCTGAAAGACCATTGTCAAGACATTTTGACTTACAGCATACCATTTCACCTCGTTAAGATATGTAGTTACATGGTAACAGTCTTATATAAAGACTCAAGGTCTGTAAGTACTCTAAAATTGAATTTGAGCAGAATACCTGCTTTCGGCTTTAGCTTGGCTTGAAACATTTTTCAAACTCAAAACATTTGAGCATCTTTGTTAATATTAAGTTATTCAGTCCAGCCCACTTAAGATGCAGAGTCTAAAAAAGTTGTTAAATTTTTGCCAGAAAATAAGACATTCATTCACGAAACAATACTTTAAAAGGTACATGTGTTATGTTTAAAATTATTCCTCAGAATTACATATATGAACAGAGATACCCATTAAAATTAGCATAAAAATAAGCCTATATTCGAGTGCCCAACGAAACAGTTATTTAGAAAAGTACGACACTATTCACAAGGACACTTGCTTTTGCATGGCACAAAATCATGAAATTTCCACCGAATTTGCTTTACTTATTTGAAATCACGAAACAAGTTAACGCCTAGTGAAAAAACAAAATAATTAGGATTTACATGTGAAGCAGTAAAATCATAGTGGGTTCAAGATAATTTGTGCTGAATCGATTGCACAAAGTAGCATCAATCATATGCACAATACAGTAGACTCCAGACTATCCGACCTAATGTGGCATAAAGTCAGGCCGAATAACAAAAACGCCGGATAGGCCAGAGTTCTATAATTACTTTCTGCCCCAACCATACCATTAAAAACACACTATTTATACCAAAACTCGCTATTATTCATATTTTCTGACCTGTTAGAACAAGCCAGAACTTTATAAAAATGTTTTGTTATGTAACTGTAATGTACATTTTAAAAATATATTACAGAAACAGGAAGTCCAAGAATAAAAATATTGCACACATTGTAAGATCAATTTATAATGTCTAACTTAATTGCAGGAAACATGAAATGATGTACACTCTACAGTATGAATACATAAAATTTAAAAATAAACAAAACAATGTAAAATATACGTCTGATTTATAAATTTATAAATTAATCAATACTTTAAAAACCACTACCACAGGATTGGCTGGCTTAAATATACGGATGATCAAATTGTGTACTCCATACTATATTCCAACACTGACTCAATCAACTACGCATTGTAGTACACTGTCTTCCCGCAACAATGGAAAGATTCTAAAATTATTCCCATCTCTAAGACAACAAAACCTACTGAATATATGGATGCGAGACCAATTAGTATTCTTCCGGTCTCGTCAAAAATAATTGAAAAAGTAATTCAGGAACAGATAGTATCTTATATGGAGAGTGAAAATCTTGTGTATGAGAATCAGCCTGGCTTTCATGTGGGGTATTGTACTTTCCATATGATACTTGATGCGAGTTCTAAAATTTACAAAGCAATGGAAGAATCAAAAATATCAATTGCAGTATTTCTAGATTTTACAAAAGCATTCGACACAACGGACCGCTGTATCCTTTTATCACGTCTAGCAGAAATGGAACAATGTGTGAATGGTTCCATAGCTACCTGATTAGCAGGCAACAGCAGGTCCACCTCAACTCTAGCAACAACCCACTGATTTCTGCAAAACAAAATATTTTTACAGGTGTCCCTCAAGGGTCCACACTAAGTATCTTCAGCTACATAGACTGCCACCAATATGCGGATGACACCCAGCTGATTATAGCTTCCTCAATTAAGGACATACCAGAGACCATAACTAAAATTAATGCCGACCTTGCAGAGTTGTATAGCTGATGTGTCAGTAACAAACTCAAACTTATTCCAAAAAAATGTAGCTACATAATACTCAGCACCCCCAAAATTTAAAATAAGATAGGAGAAATCCCCTATAATGAAATAAATAAAACTTTCATCCCAAAAGAACAGTATAATCATAACTTACGAATAATATTTGATAAAAATTTGACATGGGCAAAACAAACTTCCTGCTGTCTGCAAACTGGTTACTTTCGCTTTAACATTTGTACAAATTTAAGTACATGTTACCAGAACAGATAAAAATTAAGTTATTCGATTAAGTAGTACTCGTTCCACTTTATTATAGCGCAGGTTTACGTGTTAACTTAGATTANTCGATTAAGTAGTACTCGTTCCACTTTATTATAGCGCAGGTTTACGTGTTAACTTAGATTAAAAAAAAGTTTTTTAACTGCAAAATTACCGTTTACAATATATATTCATCTTGAAAAAAGCCAGATTACATAAGAAAAGCGCTGGAAACCTCAAAATAGTTAACAATGCACAACAGAAACAAACTGCATTTCATTACGCAACTGAAAAAAGTTATGATTCGTCGCACACCCAGNCAAACTGGTTACTTTCGCTTTAACATTTGTACAAATTTAAGTACATGTTACCAGAACAGATAAAAATTAAGTTATTTGATTAAGTAGTACTCGTTCCACTTTATTATAGCGCAGGTTTACGTGTTAACTTAGATTAAAAAAAAGTTTTTTAACTGCAAAATTACCGTTTACAATATATATTCATCTTGAAAAAAGCCAGATTACATAAGAAAAGCGCTGGAAACCTCAAAATGGTTAACAATGCACAACAGAAACAAACTGCATTTCATTACGCAACTGAAAAAAGTTATGATTCGTCGCACACCCAGNGGTTAACAATGCACAACAGAAACAAACTGCATTTCATTACGCAACTGAAAAAAGTTATGATTCGTCGCACACCCAGTTATTTGTATTAAAAGATCACTATCAAAGCCTTAATACATGGATACAGCACAATATACAAAAATAATGCACAAATACCTAAACATCCAAAACTCTCGACTATATAGCTAGTCGCGACTGGAGCGAACTGCCAGAGTTTCTCGGGCAGATAAACTCACTTAATAGTTACAGTAAAAATTTTAGGGCTATCTTGTTGGCGGAACAAAGAAAAACTTGATCCTACATTAAAAACCGGTATATAATATAAACTAATTGATAAGCTTATACTAAAAACTTTATCCCTTTAATTCAGATGAACAAAATAAATCTATACACTTACACTGGCCACTTTATCTATTTAATTTCTTAGTTTTACATCAATATTATTTAAATTTTAAGGGCAGCTGTAGGTATTAGATTTGCTTTGTAATACACCATCTCATCGTTGTATTCCAATGTTTAGTGTTATACTAACTGTAAGTTATGTTCATTGTAATTATCTTGTTGATAAAACACTTCAAGTTGTAAACCAGCCAATGTGCTGAATTCTGGGGTTTATAAACCAAGTAAATAAAATTAATAATTCTTGAAAAAATGATTTAAATTGAATTTACTGCTCATTGGTAATGATTACACAAATGTCAAAGAACTAACATAAAATAGTCAAAACTTACAGTTTTTAGTTTTTGAAAAAGTCCTTGACAGATGACTGCTTCTCCCTTTCAACCCTCTTCCGCGACGCAATGTCCCCCTACCTTCCGCAANGAAAAAGTCCTTGACAGATGACTGCTTCTCCCTTTCAACCCTCTTCCGCGACGCAATGTCCCCCTACCTTCCGCAAGCAGATGATACTATATTTAGGCACGTATAACACCCACGCTACTTTTTAACATAAATTAAAAATAGTTTGTAATCGCGTATAACACACACTGTAAAAACAGTCAACACTCAACCTCTCGAGTGGGGAGACAATAGACTTACCCGGGCATTGATTTCTTTGATTTCGCTGTTACAGTCAACGTAGGCATATGGTTTCCAGTTGCATTACTGCAAGANGAAAAAGTCCTTGACAGATGACTGCTTCTCCCTTTCAACCCTCTTCCGCGACGCAATGTCCCCCTACCTTCCGCAAACAGATGATACTATATTTAGGCACGTATAACACCCACGCTACTTTTTAACATAAATTAAAAATAGTTTGTAATCGCGTATAACACACACTGTAAAAACAGTCAACACTCCACCTCTCGAGTGGGGAGACAATAGACTTACCCGGGCATTGATTTCTTTGATTTCGCTGTTACAGTCAACGTAGGCATATGGTTTCCAGTTGCATTACTGCAAGACAAGATGGTAACTCGTTCCTTGCTTTTCTTGTATCCTGGTGTAGCTGCTTCATTTTTTGATGCATTTTTGTAGGGAGTATCTTATAATTTAAACCGGTCTCATCGCAGTTGTAAAAATGCTCCTCAGAAATTCCCTCCTTTTCATTAAGGTTGAAAAGGTAGTCTTTGAACAAAGGTACAACATCTTTATCAGCAGATAAAGCCTATCCACTTATGGTAATCTGGCAAACATCAAACTCGTTTTTTCTAGTGATCTAACCATCCATCACTGGCAGTAAATACNTCCACTTATGGTAATCTGGCAAACATCAAACTCGTTTTTTCTAGTGATCTAACCATCCATCACTGGCAGTAAATACTGAATCTTTTAATTTTCTATTTGTCACTTAAATCGCAATGCTTTTTCCTGCAACATTGGCCCAGTAACAGGCAAGCCTTTTCCCCTTGTGTTCATGGCACAAAAGTACGGCTTCCTCAATTTCTTTGTACTTACCTTTCAGCATGGTTTTTCTTACTTTCATTCCACTTCCAGTAGCGTCGGCAGCACAACACTTTTTCAATTTCTGCTCAATTTTTTTTTCAGTTACCAACTGTACTTTTCCCAACTCCTAATGCCAACGCAATAGTATTTTTGCAGTTACCACAGAGTCCAGTCAATTTATAGCGCGTAGTTTCTCCTCCATAGTCACTACAACCTTTTTTGTTTTTCCCCCATTTTGCAATTTTCAATAAAAGAACAACAAAGAACACAAAAAACAATTTACGAACTTAACATGGAACCGTGGCAAAAGTATTCCACACTTGTTGACACCTGATACACAACTGACAAATTAAAAAGCAGGTAGCAGGGCGAGCAGAAATCTGCGCTATGTCACAACTTGTATTTTGCACATGGCATGTAGGAGGACTGTAGCGGACGCCGCTTGCAAACACTAGGCAAAATCACGTTTTTATNTTATAATTTAAACCGGTCTCATCGCAGTTGTAAAAATGCTCCTCAGAAATTCCCTCCTTTTCATTAAGGTTGAAAAAGTAGTCTTTGAACAAAGGTACAACCTCTTTATCAGCAGATAAAGCCTATCCACTTATGGTAATCTGGCAAACATCAAACTCGTTTTTTCTAGTGATCTAACCATCCATCACTGGCAGTAAATACTGAATCTTTTAATTTTCTATTTGTCACTTAAATCGCAATGCTTTTTCCTGCAACATTGGCCCAGTAACAGGCAAGCCTTTTCCCCTTGTGTTCATGGCACAAAAGTACGGCTTCCTCAATTTCTTTGTACTTACCTTTCAGCATGGTTTTTCTTACTTTCATTCCACTTCCAGTAGCGTCGGCAGCACAACACTTTTTCAATTTCTGCTCAATTTTTTTTTCAGTTACCAACTGTACTTTTCCCAACTCCTAATGCCAACGCAATAGTATTTTTGCAGTTACCACAGAGTCCAGTCAATTTATAGCGCGTAGTTTCTCCTCCATAGTCACTACAACCTTTTTTGTTTTTCCCCCATTTTGCAATTTTCAATAAAAGAACAACAAAGAACACAAAAAACAATTTACGAACTTAACATGGAACCGTGGCAAAAGTATTCCACACTTGTTGACACCTGATACACAACTGACAAATTAAAAAGCAGGTAGCAGGGCGAGCAGAAATCTGCGCTATGTCACAACTTGTATTTTGCACATGGCATGTAGGAGGACTGTAGCGGACGCCGCTTGCAAACACTAGGCAAAATCACGTTTTTATTAAGACATTAAAAGTAAACTAGATCATTAAAACAAAAAAAATTATTTTTCTCATTTTATAAAGGAGAATTTTTTTGGAACTACGTCGGATAGNTTGTATTTTGCACATGGCATGTAGGAGGACTGTAGCGGACGCCGCTTGCAAACACTAGGCAAAATCACGTTTTTATGAAGACATTAAAAGTAGACTAGATCATTAAAACAAAAAAAATTATTTTTCTCATTTTATAAAGGAGAATTTTTTTGGAACTAAGTCGGATAGTACGGAGGCCAGGTAGTCGCAAGCCAGATACTCGAGTGTCTACTGTAGTTCTTTTTATGGGCACATTTTTAAAAATATATTTCTATTCTGTTTGGGAGTCATGCTCATTATGCATGCCATTGCTTTTATTTTATAAATTCATGTCAATTGTCTCTTACACCAGGACACATTTACTGCATACTATACATGAACTGATAATTTTTTTTATTGAACTGGCAAATTTCAGCCATGTGAAGTACATATTTACACATAATCAATCACTTCAATTTAATATCTCGCTGAACTAAAATTGTCCACGCATTCATTCTGTGTGATATTGCATTATATTTTAGAAAAAATTGTGAAAAATATACCTATCAAAATTACCTCATCAAAACTGAATAAATCATGGAAACAGTTTCAAAGAAATATAAGGTTTGTGTGTATTTAATCTCGGAAACCAAACAATATTTTCAACGGTATGCATGTTCTGTTAAAATTATTCTTTAGAACTACAAATTTCAACAAAAATTACCTTCAAAACTTTTTAGCAGGCTTGCTCAGACTTAGGTAATACTGAAAATCCCAGGCTCCCAGAGAGTAGAAAGTTAGAGAGTGGGGTCCCAGGCTATCCCTCCATATGTTCCTTTATCCCTACCCTGTTCATCAGAAGAGGGAGGAAGTGACGCTGCCACTCTGGTTGCTTGGCAACCATCTCCCACACACCAACCAAGCAAGGGGAGGAAAGAAGGTCTCACTTGGCCGTTCCGAGTTCACCAGAGGACAGATGAAGCCTCTCACTAAAAACCCGGATGTTCACAGTACATATTTTTGTTTCTCACTTTATGGACACTTAAGTCGTTGGCACGAGTTACATGCTCGGGCTTGGTGTGACAAAGGGGTGACATATATGCCCTTCCAGGATATCAGTTTATTCAGAATACATGCCTCCATTGAAATTAATTAATACTTAAATAAACCCTCTGATTCCCCACAAAATGCCATTGAAAATGGACTTCGTGGTGCTCAGTAAAACTTAATTTCCACACAATATTTAAACATTTCTGACAACAAGGGGATGCCAAGAACACATGTTGTAATGTTACAAGCATCTAAAGCAGTCTTAACATCAAGTGTCTAACTCAGTCGGATTTGAACACTGAGATTAAAGTTGATAAAGATGCCAAAATAAAATAATAAGACGAGCGGAGATATAGTTCAACTGGATTTATTATACTTTGCACTTTAGTTACAACAGCAGCACAAATAATTTGCAATTCAGTTGCACTAGCGGCATAAAAAAAAATATTTCCACAACAAACAAGCAGTAACCAGATAAGAATTGCAGTATTGATTATTCTCCAGTCGAAAAAACTTGCAACGCAACAATATTTACAAAGGCGGGAGAGAAAATAATCTCCCGGTGCCCTGAATGAATGACTCCTCACACCAGCGGAAATAATTTAGTAGGTGTTTAAGTTAATCCTAAATATGATGAAAATAAACCATCACAGGGGTCGGCGGTTTGAGTTACAATCACGACTCACGAGTACTCTTCAATTCATCATCTTCTGTTGCTATACGAATGACTACTACTCTCGCAAGATGGCAGGCAAATGGCTGCTACTTAGTAACTGGGTCACGACAGAGGCCATGCCCACTACAATTATCTTCTCAATACTTCATTGCACCACCAAAATCTGCCCAATCAAAGCATTGCATGATGCGGTCATATCTAAAAATAGAACAAACACTCCTCCGAACACAGGCATTTATTTTGTCAAGTCGCCATCGCGCGACTCTTCTCATCCTACATATATTGCACCATATCACAACTCAGGTTACTAATAAAAGAAAAAGGTGTTGCATCACCTTACAATAATTGCTATTTTCAAACGACTTGAAATTAAATTATAAACTTCAAAAATCGAAAACATATAAAATAAATACAAATTACCATTCCCACCCAGAACACTAAATAAATTACTTTAATCCCAAAAAGTAAAGACATTTGCCTATAAAATTATTTCAATATTTCATTTTATACTGCATTTCATATACTCCTCGCACCCACTTGAAGGCAAATAACGTGTTCTGTAAAACCATCATGTTGATTGATACTATAAAAAATGACATGTAGAAACTACTGCTTACTTGATGGCGTCACTGTTATCNAAAACCATCATGTTGATTGATACTATAAAAAATGACATGTAGAAACTACTGCTTACTTGATGGCGTCACTGTTATCCGCAGCGCGGGAAGTTTAAATTTAGTCCAAGTCCTACAATTACACTCATACAAAACGTGTACACTATTTACAAGTTAACATCCTGTACTATGCCAGGGCTGCCGTTTTTACAGATTTTATCAGTTTTAACAGATTTTTATAACATTAAACGGATAAAAGGATTTAAAGGTAAAATCCCTCATATTTTTTTAGAACACTGCAAACACCTTGTCTACAAATGAAAGACTGGAATTATAGATCCGTATGCAACATGGACGCCAGCATTGGAATTTCCAACATACAATAAGCACCCAAGCGATAAAAATTTGAACTACACTACACTCTATATCTATCAACTTAAGCAGTTGGTAGCATGCAAACAGAAAAAGAACAATGGTTATTTGAAAATGTTGCGTATCGTTGGCAAAATGAACAAAACTCAACAAGATTCTATTGTTGATTTTTGTGTTCCACAATATTGAAAATCGTTACTTATTTAAAAATGTTTTGTTTTATATATGTTAATAGGAGTAAAATATTTGCCTNTCCACAATATTGAAAATCGTTACTTATTTAAAAATGTTTTGTTTTATATATGTTAATAGGAGTAAAATATTTGCCTCCACGCAGGGAGAAAAAAATAGTAATTAATCAAGCAAACGTGTACTGCAAAATCCGCTTAAATAAAATGTATGCAGTGTGTATCTGCACGTGCGGTATTGTGTATGTCGAGTGTGCATTAGTTGACTAGTTTTGATATTTGTTGTACGTTAGTGCATTCGTACATAAACTAAAAACAATACACTCGCGAAAAAAATACTTGTTACAAGAATGCAACTACTAATATTTATTCCGATTATTTGAGTACGAGTGTTCTGCCATTTACATGATATCTAATTCTGGTCATTTTAAAATATGGTTTTGCTATGAACAATTCATAACACCAGAAAAATGCTGTATTTATTGTATGGAATGTGCTTTCATTTTCCCAAGGCCCCTTCCAGAATGAGCAGTCGGAAAACTACTGTTCGCGATGAGAAGTCGACAAAACATTTGCATAAAAAAAACAACAATTATTTTTAAAAAAAGTAAAAACCTGGTTCTTGAAAAAATAAACATATAAAATAGTATAGGTATTTTAATGTATTTTATAGGGAATTATTTACCTTAAGCTGTGTTTTGATCGTATTTAAGGTTTTCAAGTATAAAATTGACTACCGTAAATATAAATATCAATAACTATTTAAATATCTCGCAAATTAATCTTAATCTATTCGCAAAAGCATAAATTGCAACAAGTATTTTTGGAGTATTTATTTTAAGGTTATATTTTTGCTGTTTATTAATAACTTTCTTTATTCTCTCTGTAATAAAATGTCGGGACATGACGCAAGTATGAGGAGTTCTGATTGGCTAGAAGCAACTTGCAGTTGGCAGTCAAAGATCAAGTTCACCAATCTGAGACTGCTCGACTACGGGCAGCCGACTGCACGACTGATCACTGTGGAAAACATTTCAGATACACATACATTAATATCAGACTACCAACTGCTGGCAGCCGAATGCCCGACTGCTGACTGTTCATTCTGGAAAGGGCCCAAGTTGTGTTTCAATGTCGCCATAACCCTTTTAAAATTCCGAAAGGTGAGGAAAGTTTACACGGCACAAGAGAAAAATCACTCTTTGCTACTTTTTGTTGCCTAAAATATCTATAAATATGTTTGCAAGAAAAGTTGCTGTGTGTTATGTCCATAACCTGCCTATGTGATAAGGTTATGATTACACCATGTGATTTTGAGGTCAACACATTTGCATTCGTGGAAAGTACATGCTAATAATTCCACGGAAGTATTGCCATGAACAAAAAAATTGTACTGCCAAACCCCCTGTAAGTATTACGTGACTGTAAACAAAACAGTAAGCCTAGTGAAGTGTAAGCATAGAAACTTCACTGACTCCACAAGCAGGTCTAATGACCTATATTTTGTCTTATGTGGCAGTTATAAATCAATTTGGTGAATTAAATTCTGATTTTATTTGGAGCACTTATGTAAAATTTGCAATTTTAGTTTGAAAGAAAACATAGGCCTATTCAGTAAAATATTATGTAACAAAAATTTACCAGTACTTTTGTCCCAAAACCATGAAATTATTGGTTGCCAACAGCAACCCCATTCTCAAAAGAAAAGGACAGTCTACTCCCAAGTTAATGCTTAATATAAACTTGCAAATATAATGTTCTGGACAAAATTGTAAATAATAGAAAATTTTCTTTCTTTCCTACTAGTGGTGGTGTTTGTTTGCCAGCATTATTGTAACAAAATGAATTATAGTAAGATCGCTCATAACATTCAATATTTTATAGGCACAATTGTATTGCAAATATTTTAATAGACATCAATCAACATTTTAGTTTTAAAGATTTTAAGGATTTTTGGGAGCTGGGTCAAGGATTTTTCTTCAAAGGTTGATGGCAGTCATGTGCTATGCAAAACCATGTTAAATGAGTCCAACCATTCCCCCAAGAACAATGCTACAGAATAGTGTTCAGAGCACCACAAAAAATTCCCCTTTTTATACATGTGAACAGTATAGAGAGGTAGTAAATTTTTCACAGTAACAAAGAAAGCATTTTACAGTAGAGCAGTTATCCTATTTATTTAACATTTTAAGTATTTAAAAGCAAAATATACGGAAAGCACAACAGTTTGTGTTGGCAAACACACATGTTCTGCTTCCTCAGGCTGGAAGATGTCTGCATAAAAATTAAACATATGTTTAAACACGAAACAAACGCATAAGACATTGAATAAACTTGGAAATACAGCTTAAAGCCACCCTATGACTGTTACAAGAAATGTGACAAAAGTTACTGTAGTGGCCGAAGCACATTTCAAACCTGGAAGAAAACCTGTCTGTTAAGGTACATCATTTGACAGAGCTGACGTGTATGTAGTTTCTTCTTCCTCCTCCACATGCTGCTACCACCGACGCTGCATTCACAAGGGCTGGCTGCTGCTCGGAGTGAGATGTGTGCACAAAATAACTTTCTAGCCGTGTTTGTGTGCCACTTATCGTTCTTAGCTTGTACAAGTCNCGGAGTGAGATGTGTGCACAAAATAACTTTCTAGCCGTGTTTGTGTGCCACTTATCGTTCTTAGCTTGTACAAGTCTCTGTACATTTGACAACTTGCGGATTTTATTTTTAAATGTGGCACTTCTTTCTTCGTTGGGAGTTTTATCCTCCACAATTGTGCAGGCCTTGTAAATTTTGCTTAAAAATAAAAAGTAGCCAGATCTTTTGCTGTGAAAACTCTTACGGCTTTGGGGAAGTATCGTCATCACTTTCCTTCTCCGCACATCTGATCTCATTTTGTTAAATAAGCTTTTGTGCAGCAAGTTCTACATCAAGCAAGGTGATTTATTTCGTTCACATCTGTTGTGTCAATTTCATCCAAGTTTTCTTCCTACATCTACCACTTGTAGACTATTTCTTCCAGTTGTTTTTCTACTGGCTGAAACACATTAAATTCTTCCCCGAAGAAAGAACACAACTTCTTCCAAACACCACTAAGACAAGACTAATCTCAGACCAGCTTGCAGAATGTTGTCAATTGCATTTTTTTATTACCGGTAACTACAAGTTCCAGAATTCTTACGCTGGTGATTTTTCTTCTGTCAGTTGCTTTTATTGCCTGCAGGTGTAAATAATATTCTTTGAATGTTACGATGATGTCCTGGTCCGTAGGTTGCATCAAAGAGGTTGTTTTTTTTTGGCAAAAACCAAACTTTAAAATTTTTGTGCAGGTCTGATAGGTGAGTTGAGTGACCAGGGGCATTGTCTAGAATGAGCAATGCCTTATTGTCAAGGTTGTTGGCCTTGTACTGAGTTACTTCTAGTAAATAGTGTTTTGTAAACCAGTAAGTGAAGAATGTCTGTGTGAACCATTACTTGTGATTTGCCTTTGAAATAACTGGCAAATGTGGTTTTGAGCAGCACTTAAATGCTCTTGGATTTTTGCAATGGTAAATAACTAAGTAATGTTTTTAATTTAATTTATGTCCGGTTAAATTAACACCTAGTGTCAGCGTAGCATTGAAACAGAACTTTCCTGCCTTGAAATGTACTTCCTGTCAGGCATTTTCTTCCATTATACACCTGCTGAGGGCTGAAACCTCCGTCAACAATGATATCCTCCTGAAGGCCAGGATATAATGCAGATGCATCAGAATCAGCACTAACTGCATCCCCTTTTTACTTACACTGCATATTATACCTGTCCATGACCCGCGAAAACCATCCCATGCTGGCGGTGAACACTTCACTACTTTCAGGATATTTAGGTTTTAAAGGTGTGTGAAAAATTNCGAAAACCATCCCATGCTGGCGGTGAACACTTCACTACTTTCAGGATATTTAGGTTTTAAAGGTGTGTGAAAAATTCCACAGTTTCTTCTTGTATCACTCTGGAATGGACACCAAATTTGTCACAGTCATAATTTTTTTCATACACCCATTCACTAAGCAGTCTTTCAGTGTGAATCATGATACGGGTTTGATTTCTCACTTTCACTTTAGTCGAAGTTAATGCGTTGGATGCCAACAGTTTCTTTAGTTTAGTTCTATTNGGGTTTGATTTCTCACTTTCACTTTAGTCGAAGTTAATGCGTTGGATGCCAACAGTTTCTTTAGTTTAGTTCTATTTTTGAGAATTATTCGCAATGAGCCTTAGGGCACAACATATTGCACTGTTACCATCATGGTTTTTAGAGCGCAGAATAATTTCTAATTTAGTTTCTAAAGAAATAGTTTTCCTTTTGGCTACAACTTTGTCAGCTGGCTATTGTTTTGCCGAATTTAAATAGTTATAATGTTGCAGTATTCTTAATTTTGTTAGTTTTTCTTAAGCTTTGCTAAGCTTCATAATATTTTTATCGGGTTTGAAGTTAAAAGCAGTGTTGGTTCATTTTTCTGTGATAGTTTGTTTATCGGGCAGACGTTTGCTGTTTTACGTTTATCAGGCATCTGTTCACCATTTCGTTTTGAACATTGTTGTTTTCAGTTTTTGTGAAGCTTCAGCTTTATTTAGAAACTTTCAGGATGCGTCAACAAGTTTCGTTGTACGAGAAGATCGTTTATCAGTATGTTGACGGCGCAGTTTTAGTTCCTACAACGCAGTTTTGTACGATGTAGTTTCGATAACGTGTTGAGAGCGTGCGTGGCTCGCCAGGCCCTTATCTCAGGAGANTGGGAGGTAGCCGCATTTATTACTTCCTCGGGCCAGTTTTTTCAGAACATAATAATTAAGTAAACGACTGTGGTACTGTGATACACTTGTATGGTTATCTGTGAACGTTTCGTACTCTGCATATTCAGAATTTCGGAAGTGAAATGTGTAACTTCAATAGTAAATAAAAGTATGTAACGAATACTATGGAACTTGAATTTTTTTCCTATGTAATTGGCGTCCATTTGTACAGAGTCTCGTGTTCCACCTCTGAGCTAGTCGAGTGCAAGCCGTGCCAACTTAGTCGGCTGTGTAACAGGAGCGCCCAACATTACAATGTATACCACAAAATATTACCACGCACAGTAACAAACACACATCAGATTATATAATGGGTTAGCTCATAGTACAAAACAGAACACTTTAACAAAAACCTTTTAACTAACTAAAATTAACTACAGTATACTGTCAATTTGTTTATTGTGTGCAAGCAGCTTAACAGTTGGGAAAGATAATACGGCAGCAAGGTCAATACTTCATAAACAATTATTTGTGTGCATAGCATGGATAAACAGCTGCTCGAATGGTATTTACATTTGTTTGACGCTAAGGCAACCTGCTCGTGTTATGCGTACGACAAATATTTTTCTCACGTTACACTGATTTGTGCTATTTGAATCCGTGCTATGCGAGCCCGAGGTGTAAGTTCAATAAATTTGGACAGTTCTAGAAAAGTAGCTTGGCCACAATGTATCCTTTCACCACAGGTGAAAGAAAACCGTGTGTTTTAACCATTCCAACTTATTTTATTTTTGTTATGGTATAGTCACAGTTTATACAATTTGTTTTATTGTGGATGGTGTTAGGAAGAGGGCAGGAGGATAGGTAGGGAGGGGGGGGCTAACATCCTTCATAATGTGGCATTGTTTTGCAGCTCTTCTTACCAGATGTTATCATTTTGAATTACCTATTGTTTTAATGTACCAGTGGAAAATTTTGCTTGTACGGAAGTAACATTCAAATTATTATAAATTAGTTTTAATGTCGCAAAATAATTAAAAAAAATTTTTGTAGTTAGCACCAATTCTAATAATAAACATATTGTGAATGTAAATATTTTTGGTGAAGTTTAATTTTTCATATAATAAACGTGTTATTTTTACACAACAAAACACAGGTGAAACTGTAACGTTTGTATGTCAGTGATACAAAATAATTTGCAGAATCATTCAGTAAATACAACATTTCACCACTTTCCCCAAATTAATAAACTGCAGAATGAAAAACAGTGACGCTTCACGACAGTATGGAAAATTGCCGACCAAGACAAGCACGTGTCAATATTACATTTCATTAAAGAGAACTCTCTGGAAAGGAACTCCTAAAGCCAAAATTCCTTAATGAAGGTTAAATTCAAAAATAATTAGCTACCAATACAATATTCCATTAACACCAGTAAGGTACTCTCAAAGGTGTAAAAAAATCACCTGCACAAAGAAGTTCACTGATCCTGAAACATGCTAAACATTTATAAACCAATTTGCTATAAGCCAAAAAAATTGTACATTACATTAAAAACATAATTGAAATCATAAATTTAGTTAATTACAACTTTTAGTTCTGAGTATTTCTTTCTTGCATAACCACCAAAAATATCGTCAACATAACATACATCCCGCAACAACACATCACTGATATAATAATTTGCACGAGAGCATTAATCGTTTACATAGAAACTAGGTTGGTCAACTTATCAGTGATCGGCAAGTTTGATTTTTACAGCTTTGAGTCGAGTGGAGTCAAGTTTCAAGAAAGTCGAGTAGTCAAGTCTGAGTGAAGTCTACTTAAGTAAAACATTTTTCAGTTAAAATCGAGTTTGCACCATAAATGTAAATGTGTACCTAGGTACATCTATATGGGCCACCTGATTATAGGGCAAAAGAGCTTGGCCAACGGTTAGAAAATGATGATAATGCTCATTAATAAAGAAATCTATATATTTTATAAACAATATACTTTAAATTTTTGAATGTACTTATTACAAAAGTAAATTAAGTTTAATTATTCATATGATCATTCATAAAATATATTATTTTGATGTAGGCATGCACTGAGTTGCTTTGTTTCCGTTATGATCATTGCTGGAGGAGTTGCTGTTTGGAATCCATGGGCAACATGCAAATTTCGNATATGATCATTCATAAAATATATTATTTTGATGTATTGAGTTGCTTTGTTTCCGTTATGATCATTGCTGGAGGAGTTGCTGTTTGGAATCCATGGGCAACATGCAAATTTCGCCATTATTGTTGAAAATGATACAAACCCATTAGTATATGTGTATAAAAATAAAAATTTGCATAAAAATCAGTTTTGACAAAGTTATTTGAGTATTAAAACAGTGACTAGCGCGGCCGCTGTCATGTGAATGCGGAACACACTCTCGTAGGTTTGACGTCACTAGTCATACGCCGGAGGCAGGCTCCGGCACGTTGAAAACACGCAGCACTAAAATGGAAGGCAATTTTGTGAAAGCGCAGTCGAACAATCTGCCACGAGTAGATACAGATATGCTACTTGATTACTTAAATTCCCATTGTTTTGTGTAACTTGAAATAAGAGGTATAAAATTACAAAGGTAAGAATGTGATATTCAAAGCTACTGTAGGCCTACATCACATGTTAAAACTTATTTGTTTGTACGTTTTATTGTTTTACGTATTATTATTATCATCTGTGTGTTTGCAATTGCTAAGATTCAAAGTACGAAATTAAAATATGGAATAGGTATTACATGCACAAGAATAACACTATTGTAATGACGGAGACTGTAGTGAGTGTACTGTGTTGTCACGCACCATGCTTGATGTGTGATAAATTAACTACATTATTTAAAAATGAAACGTAATGTTGTGTTGAGAAAGAAGGTTACAAATATTTCCAGATTCTAAACCACGTCTGTATTCACAAAATACTTTTTTGGTTTTTTAAATATCAGATAACAAGCAGTATGGTGACATCTCTACCCGACACCAAACGACTTCTCTAGCAGCTGTGGGCCGGTGGTGAGCAGAATGCCGTGCTGCCGGCCGGCAAACCTGTATTTCCGCGTTCCACCTCGTTTATAATCACTATATTGAGGCCTCAATTATAGTGTTAAGAAACTAAAAAATTATTTAAAAAATAACTTGCTTATCATATTGTTTCTTATGTTTAGTGTACCTTTTTTTCTTTATTATTCTAACGTCACGATAGCTGTGTCTGCACTTTATTTTTAAACTGTAAGAACTGCACACACAAGCTGAAAATATAGATATGGTAGTTAGAGAAACACTTAATACCTGGGATAAGATTAAATTAAGCGAAGAAAATCCATAATAAAAGCTTAAAAAATTGTTTTATTCTCAAAAGTTGTTTTCTTTCTGTTTATTTACGGGAAAAGGTTATAAAAGCAACACAGCTTACTTATGTAAAACACGTAAGCTAAATAGTGACAATTTTGTGGACCTAGTTCGTAATTATCTGTAGCGCCCATCTCAGTAACTTAGAAAAAAGGAGAAGGGCAAATATGAAAGAAAGACCATCCTTGATAAACATTTATAAAAACATACATTTTAGTTTTTTGAAAGTAAAAATTTAGTTGATATTTAACTTAAATTGTTAAGACTCATGAAAGCTAACTAGAGAAAAATCAAAACAACTGAACTATATTAGAAATTGCTATGTTTGAAAAATACAGTATAATATAAACCCAACTTTTTGCAAGAGGCACTCTTGAGCCCCATACAAATAATTTAATGTTTAATTTTCATAGCTTGACATTGTGACGTATTATTTAGGCATACAATGTGAATATACCCTTAATATGACAGCTATGCTCTTGAAATAAATGTAAGAAGTAAGTAATATAAAATTAATAAAAAATATCTATACCAAATTTTGTATGTTAGGACTAACTTGGAATGTATAAGCTTACAAAATTTAAAATTTACATTTCGTGGCTAAATTTTTTGTAAACACATTTATATGCCTTTACTCCTTTATGAAATGCGTTAAAATATTTGTTTATGCTCACGTCTACATCATATATGAATTGCTAAACGCGTTGTGGTGCGTATTAAACAATACCATAGTACTGTAATGAAGGTTAGGTCTGATGTAAATAATAGATATTAAGAAGTTCAGTGTTAAAACTGCCTACACACCTTACATCTAATTACGTACGTCAAAATGGTCTTCGCAAACAAAACTAACTGATTTTGGCTAAACATTTACAATGTGTCGCCTAACTGCGTTAAACCAAGTCTTCCTGTTTGTTTCATTTTTTGTAAATAACAAATATTTTATCAGGTGTTTAGCGAGATGTACTAGCATAATGCGGTACAATAAACCATTTTGATGATTTTGGTATACTTGACTGTTTATTTTCTCTTTTCATTACTTCAAACAATTTATATTTAACCAAATACGCATGACTGATGAAGTAATAAAAACGCGGCAGCCGAGGTTTTATCTAACTTGTGGCGTCACAGAGTGAGCAGGCGTGACAGACGCGTTTTGGCGGGTGTTTCAAACTTTACTGTTCATTCAATCATTACTTTTTCAAAACTAATTTATAAATCGTGATATTTTCTAAACACATTTCTAGCATATAAATGAATGAAAACCAAGTGCCAGCACAAAATGTGCATGTTGCCCTTTGCTGGAATGCGGCTTTATTGAATTTTCAAATGCTGCTTGTTTAAGAATAAATGGTACAAGAGTTATTGATATTAGCAACAATGCCTTTTTAAAAGAAAAAAGGATGTACAGTGAAACCTCATTGTTGAGTTCCCGTTTAAGTCGATTTCCCATATCAGTCGATTTTTTTGGATGGTCCCGACAAATATCCTATATCAACAATGTTAAAAAAAACCTGCATGCTAAGGCCCTTAAATCATTAATTTACCGGCATCCATTGCTCAAATATTCTGTCCAAAACCAAAATACATTCGGAACAATTGTTTATCTGCGAAATAACTAGCTTAAAACTTGTACTACCAGAATTCAGGTGCACCAAGAGCAAGTAAACAGACACGCCCTAACCTCAAATGCTAGTGTACACAGCTAGTTGTCATGAAACGTTGCAATTTTTAACCATCACGTAATTTATTTTTGATAATTCAATCACTATTTGTTTTTAATTACTCACGTTGAAAAACATGTAAAACATAATAATTGCAGGCATTTCTTTGTTTCAAGTCAGCACCGCGCAAATAAAACATGTATGTATAATGGTTGTGGTATGGACCAGAACCAAACATTAATAATGGACAGAACGGATTTGAACTTTAATCTGGTTCCAGAAAAAAAACGTAATAATTTTTAAGTCAGTACGGTAAATAACTATGTAAATTACAAACATTAAAGGGGCACAGTATTTTCTCACGGACTAATTCTGTTAACATAAAATTACGCTAGTAACTATTTTTAAGAGTAATGCAGTGATATCAACAGTCACACAAGATGGCGAGTGTTGTCAACTTAGCAGACTTGCCGTTTAATTGGGCGAAATTTAATAACATTTAGCGGATAAACATACATTTTAGAGGGCAACAAAATTTTTAGCGGAGTAAAATATAATTTAAAAGAATCTGATTTTTACATGTCAAAGTCAAAAAACTGTGTTAAATTTCCCTCCCAAATAGAGTAAAAAAATATAACATGCAGCATTATTATGATAAAACTAGATACTTTACATTTAATTTTTGCACATTTCTATTTTTAATCATAGTTTTTAATAAATTTTGTTTGATTTTTTGCCACTTTTTCTACATTTGGCAAAAATTTAGTGAATTTTATGTAAACATTTGGCAGATTTTCAAAATTGGAGTTGAGGTTAGGTTTTACTTTTTGAGGAGGAGTGTGATCCACATGTTGAGTTTTTTCAGTAGGTCCCATGAAAAATGAATAATAGAGGTTTAACTGTATAATTAGCATTTTAATAAACAATTCATATTGTGTAGTTAACGTAGTATACAACCTGTGTATTCATTACCATTAATTGTTAAGAACAAATTTTGATCATGTTACCATTCGTAAATACTACAGCATTTAATTATGACATTTTTAACAAATGGTTATTAGCAATAACCAAAACATCTGTCGAGTGGACAAGCAGTCCACATTAAAGTTTTTGTTACCAAATAATAGTTGTGTTTTGAACACATTTTTAAAACACGAATTAGATTAAAAAAGTATTGACAAGTTTACCGGTATGCGTATTTCTGCTGAAGATGTGATGTGCCCCAAGACAAAGGCTTTTGCGTCCTATGGTTATACATATTTGTATCAAGCAGGGACTGTACATGCCAACCTTTACAACGGTTCCCTTATATGATGTCGCCCAGCATGGCAGCAGCAGAGAAAATGCTTTGCTGGGAAGTAAAATGGCTCAAGTCAGAAATAGAACACCCACCCAATTTGATCACAGCTGAACACAACAAATGTTAACCAAGTGTCAAGGCACGTAGCAGAGATACTGTTTTCATTACAACAAATCTTTAACAGTTTGGTAAAGTAAAAGTAATGATTCGCAAGACACAAAAGGTAATTGTTAGGTAAATATATTTGTTGTTTATAACCTAAAAGCAGTGTGGCTAGACTTGCACGTTTAGTAGATCTATGTCTGCTGTAAAAAAACTCAACTCGAGTGACAAGTCTATCTAGGTTGTCTCGACTTGATTTTTTGAGACTCTACATATCCCAACTAAAATGCAGTATAAAAACACTTTTATGCTAGAAAAAACATGAACTTCACTAGAAATATGCACTTTAAACATACCGTATTAACCTGCATATCTTATGCTCCTATATATCTTATGCACCCTATATTTCCACTGACAAATTCAAAGGAAAAATATTTTGCTGATTATCTCGCGTATACAAGATTTTCAACGAGTAGAAGCAAGAAAATTGGGTAGTTACACGTATTTAGGGATAGCTATTCTCAATCACTGAAAATTGTGTTATGTTTTAATGTTCTTTTACATGCACAGTTAAACACGAAAACTAGGAGCCTGATGTTTTACCTCATGTTCTTGGAATTGCTCTTTCATAACCCTCCAGCTACTGATACCTTTCTGTTGACATGTTGGGTGATGAGAAAGACAGAGCGGAGGGGACGAGGGGTGACAAGTGAGACAGAGAGAAGGG
>NQII01001587.1:504889-515432 GCA_002778355.1 Clitarchus hookeri | reverse complement strand
AGAGAGGAGGGGGTTTTTTGAAAAGAGAGGGGGCTTTAAGAGACCAAAAGGGGGGCTTTGTGAGAAAGAGAGGGGGGGAGGCTTGGTGAGGTGAGAAAGAGGGGGACTTGGCGAGGAAGTAGAGAGAGGGGCTTTGGCAAGGAAGAAGAGAGAGAAGGTGTGACAAGGCGAGAGAGAAAGCAAGGAGGGAGATGCCAAGGAAGGGAGACAGCAGGAGGGGTAATAAGTGGGGATGGCCATTAGGGCAGGACATAAAATATCCCAGAAAAGATATACATTCTATTTTGGAAAAATATTTAAATAGTTTATAAGGTTGAAATGCCGTATTTACATTCTCAAAAGTTTAATCCCAGTATAAGTGTGCTTTTCGTAACATTAAAATGTGTCTTGTGCAAGAGCAATTAGCAAAGCACTACACAGTCTACCTGACACTCCTTTCATGTTCAAAAACTGCAGAAACAGAGTGAGTTCTTAGTAAAATAAAAGTCAGCAGCCAAACAGGGAGTAAAGAAAATAATAAAATAGAAAATAGAATTAAGGACTAAAATTTTTTCCTAGCTCACCCACTCCTATGCAATTACCATTTTAAGGCACTTACTGTAAGACATACCTTAGCAAATGCCTTCTCTTCGTTAGGTATCTCAACACTAGCAGATGAAGCACACACCACTTGCAATAGTGTGGCAACAGGTGAAAGGTTATCTGCACATGAAGGTGTGACAACAGATTTACTAGTTTCTGCTTGTGATGTGGACACCTGCACAGAAGCTGCAGATGCCTGCTGAGACTGTAAAAATTATTCAAGAGTGCACTATGCTTAAACATTTTGATACATACAATGCTATTGTTAATACAGTATAGACTAAAAACTTCTCAAGCCATTAACTTGCAGGAATGTAAGTGTGGGAAAATCTGTAACAATTAATGAACATGGAAAGACTGGCCAAGACATTATATATTCTCATGTTTTGATGAATCTAGCTTTTCTTGAAAACATATCCAAACAATTTGCTGCACTTTATAGTACAGCTCGACAATAGAGTGAGTGATGAGATCTGAGCGGCTCTTAACATTGAGGTCTTGAGAGCTGATGACGGTGAAGCGAGGTGAGTATAAAGCAGCGCCGGAATGAAAGGATGGGGGAAACAGGAGATCCCCGAGAAAACCCGCGAACAGTTTTGCTGGTTAGACCAGTGTGCCATTGCTCGCCACCTGATGAAGTTGGTCTAGCCAGCGAAACATTCTGCGACCACGCGTCCACGTGCAAAATGTGATCATCTGACTTTGGTTTGCATGTGACTACCTACATACAGAGTCCTGTGAGTACTCATGCATTGTCTACTATTTATAATGTAATCAGTAGCCTAGCGAACTATTCCTGCCATATCTAAAGTTGAATTTAGGTTACTATTATACTTTAACAATGGTACGGGAAAGGTGCAGTACAATAAAAAAATATTTTTAACTTATTTAGAGTAATAGAGTAACACAGCAATCCATGCAAGTTCAAGTGATCACAAAATTAAAAAAAATATATGTTGGTCTCTATTTACAAAAATACTAAATTGTGAGTACAGAAAACAGAAATCATGCATAAGTTAGTTAACATGTTTTATTGCAGTTAGCAGTCAAGTGATACACTTGATGCAAAAATGGTTGATTGCTTTGCATTTATTTTGCAATAGACAGGATTAATGTTACTTGCAAAATATGTAGTGTTAAACTTAATTCTTTCAAAAAACGAAATCCCGGCTAATTGATGTTTTGTGTTTGTGAGCTTTGCTACACATTCGGGTTGATATCAAAATATTTGCTTAAGAACAGCAACATTTAAAATTAATGCCTGTTGCAGAATTAACATTTAACATTAAAATGTTACTAACCAACATATAAATACATTACAACCTTGTTATAATGAATCTAAAGGGAACACTTTCTATTTTCACTACAAAGGGGAAACATTACATGTACACTTACTTGTCTTTAAATAATATGCACAACTTATGTACCAAATTTACATATGTAGAGTACTTTCCAATCTTAATAATCTGTGGGGGATCATTTCATAACTGAAATATATACTTGTTACATTCCAGGCATTTCACAAACTACCATTAACATGTTGGGCATCATATTCAATAAAATTAGATTTGCAAAATTTCTCAGCTTCAATATATTTTTTATTTCAACTTTATCTTCTATCCAGCAAATTCAACCAATTTTTATCAATATTATCAAATACAATAAAATTCAATATTCTTTATCTTCAGTTACTACACTTTTATCATAAAAATTATCTTGCTGCAATTAGTTTAATAAAATTCACCTATCTTCATAATTATTATATAATTAAAACTTCTTGAAAATATCCACGTCCATCTTTTGAGGTGGTGAGAATTGTTCTAAAGAAAAATTAGTTCCATTTTACTTTTGCCTTACTTATGGTGTCAACTGTCTTTCGATTGGCTGTCATCTGACCGTGACACATCTCTCCGCCAATCAAAAATGGTGAGACAAAAACAACCAGAATAATTTTATTTAATACTTTTGTTTAATAAACATTTAATGCTGACTATCCTCTAGAGAAGAAATGAAAATAAAGTGAATACTGTACAGAAACAAATTATAAATACTTACACATGATCTCTATGAAAACTATTGAAATAAACAAAGATTATACTGTAAACACGTATAATAAAACCTAATTTAAAATAATAATAAATGAATGGACAACATAAGAAAGTACTCTGTAATCATATTGACACATCACAGTCTGCTCTCCACTCTGTATGTGATCTACAGGATGATGGAGCGCTAGATCGCTTGGTCAACCTTATTGCGTAAGCGAACTGAAGACATACTCAGGGGTGAAATCAGGCGGCTAATAAACACTTCTACTTTTGATTCGGTTAGCTAAACAGTTATTTTATTACGTCATTACGTCACTCATTATATTGGTATGGTACACTGCACTCTTGGGTTCCGCTTCTCATCCCCCTTCCCTTACCTGTCGGAGGCCTACAGGTCAGAGTTTTAGTTGATAAACGTCGGGGAAAAGTGGTTGGATTTGGAGACGCGGTTACTTAACTGAGCTACCACTGTGTGCTGGTTTCGTCTCGGCTTCGCGTCCCGGGACTTCGTGTTGGGGTGTCTCTCGGCGACCTCGGCGTCCGTCCCGTGATGAATCTCCGGTGCGTACGTCCCGGCCGTCCAACTGGGTCGCACCCCTGGCGCTGACCTCGCGTCTCTTGAGTCCTCGGGATCGACTCCTCTCTCCACCCCCCTGCTGGACTATATCCCGTCCCCTAGAGGAATTTCCTACGTCATTGGCGACCCGATTTACGTCAAAACTTCGGCGTGCGTCATTGGAAGGAAATATTCGGGTGACGTCGGTATGAGCATTTGACGCACGTTATGGCAGGTTGTGAAATCGTCGCTCTGTTCTCTGGCTAGACGCGTCATGCATCAATTCATAATGAAAATATCTACGACTAACAGTAAACATTATCTCGAAAATCTGCAATGCTACACACTAAAAACATTTGAATATATACATAAGTCACAACTGAAATAAGCTGTAACCAGTAATGATAGTTTTCAAGGGACAAAAAACTTATGCATGCTGACAAGCAACGCATGCAGACTTGGGGGCTTATTCTAATTAATTTGTTTCATTTTCTGCAAACAAAAATATTTGTTATAACTAGAATTTTCGTTTCCTAACGTAACGAACTATTCTAAGTGCATTCTAGTGTTCGTTTGATGTCACTATGTTTGATGTCACTATGTTTGATATGAAACTAAAAGCGTTAACTAAGCCCTTCTGGCTTTCTTATGGGGTTTTACTATGAAAACTTGGCGGGTGTGTGTGTGGTACATGTTGTTATTTGTGATTGTGAAAGAAGTGAATCATGAAGTAATGTGCCTTCATGCATTACAAAAATATAGAAATATATTTAAGAAAAATTTATCTTAAAAGCACTAATTAACCTTCTGTTTTGATTTGGGAACCAAGTAAGCAGCAGTGTGGGCTGGCTTTTGTGAGGGTTTAGAATTATTGTTTCTAATGAAATACGAGAACATAAACACTGATTTATTCTAAATTTCCTTTGAATAAAGTAGTTTTAATTTACCAATAGGTAGCGCTATTCTTGAAAATGTACAACAAAATTACTTTCTCTTGAAAATAATTGAATGAAAATTCATTCCATATTGGAATTAATACAGTCTACTAGAATCACAGCAGCGTCTAGTATGTTGTCCATCGCTTATTTTATAATTTTGGTGTTCCAAAGTTCTGTCTTCTCTCTCTTACTGGCGTACATGCGAGCATTTTAACACAGTGAATAAGAAATTACAGCATATTTGTGTGTAATACATCACACGTTCAGCAGAGTTAGAAAATAGTACGACTTCAACAGCAAATTTGACACCCCTGATAAACGAAATGTACCTTTTTCCTAAAATACATTATTTATTTAATACTAACATTTAAAACATATCAAATGCAAACAAAATATTTTAAGGGATTTACTGCTTTGGTTTATTAATGTTTTCAAACTTAAGTATTCATAATTTTTAAACAAACTCTCATTATTCAGTTAAAGTTCGTGTGTGTAGCATTATCTTGCATTCGCTAACGAAAACCCAAACATTGCCGAAGGCTCGGAGGGCTGCAACGAAATATGACTTAGAATATGAAATTGCCTTTCTCAAAGCTATTTCCTATTGCTGATCGGCACCACTGTGAGAACAGTACTTTTTTCTTGGTAAACTGTAACTATAAGTGAAGGAAGAAGTTATAAGAGGCAGGCGTTATACCCATATACATATTTACATTTATGGTGCACACTCGATTTTAACTAAAACATTTTATACTGAACTCAATTTGACTCTACTTTCATACAACTTGACTTGACTGAACTCGAAGCTGTAAAAGTCAAACTCGCCCATCACTACAAAAAACACGACGACTACTTTTATCTTATCACAGTTCATATGCCAACCGCTGTTCTGTTGAAATTGTTGCTTTTGATGTAATTAAAGATGGAATCAGTTTATAAAAATATGCACAAAAATGTGTATTAACACAGGTTCACTATTTTTTCACTACAAAAAATTAAATTAATAAGTGCATTAAACAAGTGGAAAAAAAAATTTGCAATGGGCTAGATTTGAATGTGAGTAAACAATATAAATTGGCAGCAGCGCTACTGATGCCATGCTGTTTATATACTGCAAGTTTCACGCTACATGCACTGTGTTTTGTATCATCTATGACCAAGTTTGGTTTTCTTTTGTTTACATTTTAAGCAGTACGTTAACTTTGTTGAAGAGGGGTTTCTTCCCTGCGTTCACAAATGCCATTGTCCTCATAGACATTTCGTAAGACTAAATTTATGCTTTTTTGAATCGTTGTACGGAATATTTTGTTATATGGGACATTGGTTAAAAGGAGGTTTTACTGTGAATCAAATCAAGAACTGTTGTGCCGCAAGAAAATTTACATTTTACAAAGATGTCCGTATCGNGGGGATAAATTCTCTCCTGGCATCCTATACAACCCCTCACACGGGCAGAAACAATTTATAAGTATTTTGTTTGAAACACAAGTTGAAAAGAAAGAATTCATGGGCACAGCCAGTGTGAGCAATGATTGCTTCTCGCTCACTACATCGTAGTTAGGTGAGAGCACAACACATCTGTTACACAACTCGGAAACGACTGTTTCAGTATGTGGGCTGCAATTGCCTACTTGCTACAAATGAACTGTAACTGGCAAGGGCCATGTCTACACCAAAACACCAAAGTATCCACTGAAGGCATAATTTCACAACCGAAAATTGCCCAATCGAGGAGAGACATGAAGCTATCATATTTAAAAATAGCATTAACACACTACTGTATCTGAAACACTCTCGACATAGGCATTGTGTCCATCATGTTGGCACAGCATAACCATTGTCATGTCCACTTTCTGCATACTGATTATCAGTATATTGCATCACATTGCACCATATTGCACTAGTTAACTAAGTGTTCATAACTTACTAAAATGCTCAGTGGCCCACCTGTTCTGAAACTTCAGAAGGTTAAGGTTTTGGGAACATTTGTTTCAGCTGACCAGTTTGGCAATCTGCTCTCACATTTTAGTAATTTGACAAAGTTCCTTAGAGCAATGTCATAGGTGCTGTGTTTCATTCACAATTACAATAACTCTTGTGCCAATAGCCTAACTGGGCTCTTTACCCCTAGTGAGTTAGACAAGTCGCTTCACGTCCTATTGTTGCATGTGCAGTTTGTAGTGTTTAAAGAAGAGTTTGCTTCTGTGCAGAAGGGTCAACGTCTTTCTCCCCCGACTCAAAAACACGTTCTCTTTGTTGATGGTACAGGTCTGTTGAGGGTGGGCGGTAGACTCTAGCACTCTGACCTCCCCTTCGATTACAAGCATCCAGTATTGCTCCGGAAGACCCATATGTCGACCGACATCATTGGACACTATCATGAAAGGAACCAGCACCCTGGTATTCGTACTTTGGAGGGGAAAATTTTGGATCCTCTCAGATAAACATGCCATCACCATGCGATTGCGCTATTGCAAGGCAAATCCATCATCATGCACATCTCCAATGGGGAATCTGCCTGCCATGAGGGTTCAACAGGTGAAGCCATTTGCTAAGGTAGGGGTGGATTATGCAGGGCCGATTTTGATAAAAGCCAATAGGACTCGCAAGTCATTAAAGTAAAAGGCCTATCTAAGCATATTCATCTGTTGTGCCACCAAGGCAGTCCATGTGGAAGTTGCCTCTGACTTATCCACTGATGTTTTCCTGGCCGACTACAAACCTTTTGTTTCTCGCTGAGGAAGGTCTTCCGAGATCTACAGTGACTGTGGAACAATCGTTGTCGGGACCCACAACTACCTGATGAAACTCCAGCAGCTTCTAATATCACCCTCTTATCATAAAAGGGTTGTCGATGCATTCACGCCTCTTGGAGTAACTTGGCACTTCAACTGACATAATATCCCTGATTTTGGAGGCCTGTGGGAGGCCACAGTCAAGTCCTTTAAGACCCACCTGGTACGTGTCATTGGGGAACAAATCCTAACCTTTGAGGAGTTGTACACTGTCATCACGCAGGTGGAAAATGACCTGAACTTCAGACTCCTGTGCCCTCTAAGTTCGGACCCCAACGACAGACTGTCGACCTTACCCCAGGGTACTTCCTGACACATGAACCCCTTGTCACTGTGCCACAACCCAATCATGATGATGTGAACCTAAACAGGATTTAACGCTGCTAGCTGATCGAGCGGCTACATCAAGACTTCTGGCAGCATTGGCACCAGGAGTATCCCCAGACTATCCAGTAATGCTCTAAGTGGCAGAAGCCAGGAGCCAGTATTGCTCCCAATCAACTTGTGTTGATCAAGGACAACCGAATACCACCTCTGCAGTGGCGTCTTGCATATGTGGAAGAGCTTCATCCAGGAGGGGATGGTATTGCGCTAGTTGCTACAGTGTGCACTGCTGATGGAGTCTTCAAGCGTCCAATAGTTAAATTGTGCCCATTACCCGAACAGTGCCAATTTTATTGAAATTTCGACATTTCACGGTGGGAAGAAAGTTTGGACTTGTGAGCCTGTAAGTATGGATTTGTGACATTGTAAGTATGGATTTGTGACATTGTAAGTATGGATTTGTGACATTGTAAGTATGGATTTGTGACATTGTAAGTATGGATTTGTGATATTGTAAGTATGGATTTGTGACATTGTAAGTATGGATTTGTGACCTTGTAAGTATGGATTTGTGACCTTGTAAGTATGGATTTGTGACCTTGTAAGTATGGATTGGTTAGAATTTTAGAGTAGTAATTTCACAGCTCAACTTTGTGTAGTTTCTTTTACGGACCTCTTAATACCTGTGCGAGTCCAATTAAAAATTTCCAGCATGCATGACTTTATGCGCATTCGTTAATTGTCAATGCTGTCTCAAGGGTTGGCGGTTCTGAGCTACAGGAAGAAGAGATTAGTTTAGTGTTGGGAATCATGGCGGTAAAATAAGTAATATGCAGCTGCAGCCAGTGGTCATTTTCTCGCTGAAATTCGTTGTACAGTCCTCTAGTGGCAATTAAATTTTAGTAGTGTTAATTCGCCACAACACTTCCACTTAGTGAAAGAAATTGAGGCTCACAAAAAAGAAAAAGTACCTCGAAAATAGTAAGTATGGGACAATGGAGGTTTATAATGCAACAAAAAGAAAGTTTGATGGACTTGTGGCAAACCAACATTAACATATGGTAATGGCTTACATCGTAATGTAAAGATTGTACAGTACAGAATATATTTTACTATTCATTGTTCAGTTTTCAAAATTTATTATGCAAAATAATTATGTTTGAAAATTGTACATCTGTTTGATGGCCACTTTACCTGCCTAAACAGACACCTGCCAAAACAGAAAAATTTACTGGGTCCCATTGAAGAATTTTGTTTTAGATGAGTTTCACTGTACTTCATAGAGAAATTACAATGTGCTTCTCACCATACTGGCCAAACAGGCTTCCAGCAGAAGAAAGAAGAATGAGGGGAAACCACAAAACATTTTTCTGCTAGGTACAAGATATATATGGACACGTCTACATGCCACTCTGGTTTAAACATGCCTCTCAAATCAGGCGCAGACCAATAACCAATCAATTATCTTGCTACCCACAATTTAAAAAAAATTCTTTCACAAAGACAGATTTAGTCAAAAGTTAAAAACAGCAGGCATATCAACCAATAACGTACTTGGCTTGGTACAAGTTTAGTCTCGCACCTCACTACCTACCTTGGGACTGAGAGTGAATAGCTGTTAGGCACAGACACACCTGCTTTATAAAAAAAAAACATGCTGGCATGGGAAAGGGATGCAACACAAATTTGTCTTCTACTAGAACAAAATGCAATAACCTACATCTGTAATATCCTGTACCCTCTGTCGTAAATAAACTGCACGTACAAAAATTGTAGTACCAAAATAGATGCGACGTTCAATAAGTAGCATACCTCCTTTGCAGTGGAATCACTTTGTGGTGGCACAGATGAGGCCACATGTGTGAAAAATGCTTTCTTCCCATCATCAAATCTGACTTTCATAACACCATTTTCAGTCTGAAAATAAAATAAATTTTTTTAGCTTTTAAGACAAGTTATTATTTGATCAAATGGATGCATCCATGCATGAATTCACTTAACACCTCTTATGATATCCCATGCAAGACCTCAAAGCCACAGCTTTAGTATTCCAAATACAAAAATATTTTTAATATTTAAAGCAGTGGTTACATGCCAACAGGTACACCTGCATGTGCCCTTCCCAAGTTATACAACATTTCACAACAAAGAAATTCTTTCTTTTACAATCTTTAGTTTCTTATTGATTTGCTTTAAGTCACCTATTAATCCACTTAATAAAATTGACACAGCTGCATATCATCTAACATAGGTTGTTCATGGTAGTAATAAGCACTTTTGAAATAGATGCTGAAAAAAAATCACTACCAACTAACACACTATATGCTACCACACACACAGGCATACATGCTCCAGTTAAGATGGCAATGAATTAAGTAAAATAGTTATAAGTCTTGCTGTACTGAAAGTATTTGATCATGCTGTAGCATATTGAACTCAACATTCAGGAGATCGAAAGTTTGATCCCAGACGACTTGACTGAGGGTGGTTTTTTCCCCAAAGTGGGTTTCACTATCCCACTCCAGGCGAATGCTGTTCCTACATCTACAACCTCCCCATTCCCTACCTGTGTTGTCCTGTACAAAGGCCTAGAGTTGTCTGTATGCACATAGTAATAAATAAAAAAAAATTATGGCAAAACCATTGTGTTTTATGCTTTATACATATCACAGTAAGAATTGGCAAATTAGTAATTAATTTTGTTCCTAATAACTTATATTTTTGAGTAATGCATGAATAAAGACATAAAGCCTATGACTAGTGTTATGATTTTGTGGTTTTATTTTGTGCATTTCGTTAAAAAAAAGATTTAGTCTTTATCATAACAAAAAAATTATTTTGCAATTCAAACAAAATTTTCTTAAAAGAGAAAGTGTTTTTATTATTTTAAGTTGAACTTACTATATTTACACATAAGAATAAAAAAAATACACATAGGCTACTTGCAAAACAATTCAGCAGAAAATCACAACCACTACAAAAAGAAAACGGCACCAAGAAATAATATTCGACCTGTGGTTTACTGTAAGGCAAAAAACAGAATAAGTACACATGGTATGCAATCATAGCTATCTAAACAAAACTCTCAAATAACATAATTGCAAAAAAAAAATTAAAAAGAATAGAGAAAAACTTAATTGCAAGTTCAAGAAAAAGCCACTATTGTTGACAGTTCTGTAATTCCAGGCATAAGTAATCCTCTTGTGTCATTTACAATCACAGAATACTAGGAGAAAGATATTTCTGTAACCTTGTGATGTTGGGATCCAGATCACATAAAGTGCAGCAGCTCCAAACTGT
>NQII01001587.1:499889-502389 GCA_002778355.1 Clitarchus hookeri | reverse complement strand
AACTTAGGTACAAAAGAATATCTGTGATCACAAAGCCATGGATTATGACCTCGCCAGACACACAAGATATGGCTTGGAGGTAGCGTTAAGTCCAGCAGTACTGGGGCACATGCTGCCTACACCTGCACCTATCAGGTAACACTATTCCAGATAAATATACAGCAGGTATGCATCATATGCTCTTAAAATGATATAGCCACTACACTTTTAAAAGTCAACATTCAATTGCAATGTCACTACACTGTGTTAAACAATCTAATAGAGTTTGCACTGTAACACTACCAAAAATAGAAATGCATGATTTCCATATTCTAAAAGTGTGACACACATTTTGAATGTTTACACGCTGCTTATTTTCTTTTGGTGTCACTGAAATGACATGTACAATTCGGTATTACAAAACATAAGAGGAAGTTACTCATAAAACTAATGAGCCTACATTCCTCAACACGGGTGCAATTAATATTTTTATAATTTGTTTAATGCTGAGTTGGTAGGTAAAACTTGTCTTGTTGAAAACAATATGATGAAACTAGAAATATATGAAAGAGTAATGACAATTACAAAATGCAACCTCGTACCATAAGATAGTGTATAATCAAATGCATTATGGAGGTAGGATTCCAGCATCAAATTCTAATTTAATCAGTCTAATGTTTCAAATGTTTGCTAACCTAAAATATTTACAGGTCCATCATTTTGAAAATAAGTGCCTCGTGCCAAAAACATATTATTTTTACATCTGTCACAGTACTAATTGTTTGTCAAATTTGATAGGATTTGTCAATTGTTTCTCAGGATACTTTATTTTTGAGTGGTGCACCTTACAAAATGGTTGATTAAAGATGCTACATGTCAGCTTATATGATGGTTCTAATAGATACTTTCAGCATACAAAATTTGGTTGAAATTGGTTAAATATTATAGTAGATATACCAAATAAAATTTAAATATTTGTATGACCACCATTTTGAAAATAAGTAACCCAGTTTGGTGAAATTTTGTTGAAGCAGCGTACGACACACACACAGAGAACCAAGACACACACAAAGTGAGACACACACAGAGGGAAGTGATTTTATCAGCTTTTCTTTCCTTCAGCAAGTAGGCAAAAAACAGAATTAACAGCAATGACAATATAAATATACTTAACTTCTATAAAAATAATACTAATTTTAAAAAACCCACATTTTTGTATTACTTTCACATGTAATTACAGCAACGATTACATCAAAATTTTTTTTTATAGACAATATAATTTATTTTCTTATATTCATTGCGAAACAGTTGTATATAAGTAAAATAATACATTTTATTTACAATCCAAATACAGTGAACTCTCAATATGCTGAAAGTCCAGTGAGTACATGATGTTTACATAAACATCTAAAAACTGGGTGTGAAAAAAAAAAANAAAAAAAAATATATATATATATATATATATCTCTTACACATGCTTACTTCTTTCCCTTACACACCTAGCAAGAGAGGAATTGGAAGAGTACATGAAGCAATAAGTAAAACTAATCATGCAAAATCAGTTTTAAACAATGCAATGTTATCCAATTAAATGCACTGCGCAACAGAGCAGTCACGTGATCCACAGAGTCTGACCTCTAACAAGGCCATGGCCACCATGAGCAGCATGCCATGAGTATGCAAAGGTAATTCGCTAATGTAAAAGTGTTGTTCTTACAACTCGGCAACTACACAATTGTCAGTTCATTTGTAATTAACAAAACTTGCGACGTTACACTCCATTTTATATAAGTTCACTCAATTTTGACAGTTCTAGAAACGTAGCGCGGCCACAATGTATCCTTGCACCACAGCTACTCTGTCTATGAAGGAAACAATAAGTGTAAACAAATGCTAAGATCAATGTAGGTCTTTCCAACCTACCTTCTTTTTGTTATGGAAAAGTCATACTGCTGGGACTCTATTAATTTTATTGCCAGTGGATTGGATGGGGTTGGGAGATACTCTAACGCCTTTCATAAAACTGCGTTGTTTTGCACCTCTTCTTATGAGACTGTATCATTTTGAATTACAATGGAAGAGTGAAAAATTTGCTCATCTGGAAGTAACATTCAGATCATTAAAACCTGTCAAGTTTTAACCTCACTGAAAGAAAACTTGATATATCTGTAGTTCTTACCAATTCAAAAATTAAACACTTTTGGAACACAAATATTATTGGCAAAGTTTTGTTTTCCATACAATAAACGTGTTATTCTTACACTGCAAAACAAAGTTGAAATAATGGTTTTCTAGACCATTTAAAACATTCTAATAACCATTTCAAAGTACTGACGTGTGACGGATACCTGGATAGGCATTGCGCTGTATTCACACCCTGAGAAGTATCCTCGGGACAGGGTAAGTCCCTAGAAAAAGCTGATATAAGCCCTCTACGAAGGAATAAGGGGGTGCCCCCGACAAGATTAGTGCCAACACAACTGCCAGGAATCCCCGGAAGACGACTGCACCCCCCCCCCCC
>NQII01001587.1:445152-499868 GCA_002778355.1 Clitarchus hookeri | reverse complement strand
GCCATAGTTTGAGCGTTTAATCAGCTGACAAGACACGAAATCCTACACAAAAAATGTGCAAGGTACACAGGGGATTTCCCGTTTTCTCTCTCGAGAAACTGCTGACAGCCAACTTGAATATAGTGGGAAACGGGTTAAATTTAGGAGCAGCCAAGGTTCGGGAGCAGTTGTAGTCAGTTGTTCACCGTCGGTCGATCAGCGCAAAGCAGAGGATGGGGACGCGAGCCAAACCGTTGCAGACGTCGACGCAGGACGAGGAGACGCGCCCTCGCACAAGCAACGCCAGCCGAGGTCGCAGAGAAAGCACAAGTTCCGGGAAACCAATCCTGGACTTCCCTCACCAAAAGCCGCAGTCGCAGATAAGTAGAGAAACGCCTCCCTTCAACAACCTTCCCCAACGCATAGTATTCAGCTCACCAGCCCTTCAGGCAAACGACTTGCAGGGGGGCTCAGTCTCGCCAGTGTGTGTAAATACCAATGTGACCTTCAGACAAATAAAATACTGGTGTGTTAAATAACGGAGAATACGAGTATTTGTTTACCCCTAACGCAACAACCACAGGTGCCCTTAGTCTGCACCAAGTAATTTAACAGAATACTCTACTAGCCACCATCCTGTATAACTCAGGTGGCCTAGTAGCGACAGTACGTTATTTACAATACACACCGACTTACTGTTTGTAATTTCTATTTGCAACTCCTGAATTCATGTTGTTCTGTTGCAATCCTTACACACGCTTCTCTGCCACAGATACAAAATAATTTACAGAATCATTCAGTAAATATGACATTTCACCGGTTTTCCGAAACCAGTAAACTGCACAGCAGAACAAAAATAAACTATGTCGCTTCATGACAACGGAGAAAATGGCGGACCACACCAATAGCCATACGTGTCGATATTACATTTCACGCTTTGAATAAATGTATTGATATGCATATAGCGATACTCGATACTTTCATTACGTCGCAGTATCGAGGGGTATGAAGGTATCTAAGTAATTAATGTCCCATCTCTAGAAATAATATGTATTTAAAGAAAAGTACAATGCAATGACTTTCAGAAAAATTAAAAATACTCTATATACTCATGTATATACTTTCAGGGGAAAAATATATTTCTTGAATGAAACTGCATCAACAATTTGTTGTGTCCTGTTAAATACAGTGTATATTTACTAGTGATGGCCCGATACTGAAAAAACCCGATACCGATGAAGGTTCCGATATTTAGGATTTTACCGATCCGATACCTGTAAACCGATATTTTCATTTATCATACTGTAAACAGACATTTGTCACTAAAGGGTTTGAGAGAAAACTGCTGCCTGGAAAAGTTTTGTTTGCAATAAGCTAAATTGACTTACTGCTAAGTGAGATTTACTTTATGCCCGGTACATCAAAACATCAAAAAAAATAGTTTTACATTATACAAAATTATATCTCACTACAACATATTACAAAACTAAGTTAAAGTTGCAAAAAGGTCGCTAGTCTACAAAAAATATGTAAAATGACAGCAATGAAAACTAAGCTAACAAGCCACAATCATTTTGTTTACTTTGAGAAATGTACGTCGAACATAAGACTGCTTTACCAAAAATAAAAATGTAATCCGTGAAGTGAAAAATAATGATGGGCATATGTACATTCGAATTTGTTTTTATCGTAAGGAATTTTAAAAAAAAATTTAATATTTTAATATTTTAATTAAAAAAATTGCATATTGATATTTCAAATTACTTTGTTCTTTTTAGTCGTATTGCTGCAGCCTGATGTTAAGAGTTGGGAAAATTAAGTGTGCAGCAGAGGAGAGAAAATACTTGAGGTTAGAATGGCCATTACCGATGAGCCGATATTTTAGTGCCTATCTCCGATAATGGTAAATGTATGGATAATACAGATATCCGATACCGGGTATCGGGTATCGGGCCATCACTAATATTTACACATATTTTCACACCATTTTAGAAGTACCATATTTAAAGTTGAAAGTTCAGGATGCGTAAATTATGTGCGAGCATCAGAAAAATTTTTTTTGGAGTGAGATTATAACTGTCATACAAATAAAATGATTGACTCAAAAGGATCTCAAAATAATGCAGTAAGCATTTCGACATTAACAAAAGCTACAACTATGTAATATATGATGCTGAGATAGTGACTAAACCGTTCCACTGCTGACTTTCAACACAGCGCCTGGCTAGGCGATGTGCTGTCATGTACTCTCACGTCCCACTTTCCACCCTTCTCTACCAAACAGTGATTGTTTATATTCTCACAGTTTTTACACTTTAGCAACACAAAATTTCAAAACACTGATAAAAATATGCAATTAAAAACAGAAACGGAATTTAATGAAAAAGGGGAGAAAACCAAGAGATAAAAAAAAACAGAATAGATTGTTTTGAAATAACATGAAAAATGAATTATTATTGGTGTTTTAGAAAATTATGTTGCGAGACGTGCCAGTTGTTGACACAGTCAAACATTAGCTAGCCTAACTCAGTCGGGTATGAAAACAGACTCAAGTTTATAAAGGCGCAAAAATAGAATAATCCAACTAGCGAGAAATATAGTTCAACTGAATTTAATTACTTTACCTTTCAGTTACAAAATCGGCACAGAAAATAATGTAGTTCAATAACAGCAGCATCACAAATAAAATACTTCACAGAAAATAAGCAGGAACAAGATCAGAATCACAGTATTGATTATTCTGCAGCCGAAACTACTGACGCGAGGCTATTTACGAAGGTGGGAGACAAAATCAACACATGAGAAAATAAACACTCTCCCGTGCACTAAATGAATGACCCTTCACACCAACGGGAATAATTTAGTAGATTTAAATTAGTCCAAAATATGAAAAAGAAAGATTGCAGGCGCTGCTGGTGTGATTTGCAATCGCGACTCGTGTGTACTCTTCAAATGTCAATCTTGGGTTCTCACCGACTGTAAACAGACAAACTGGGGCATGAGAGAGGCGGTGCCTTCTAAAAGTATATTCTGAAAGCTTTACTGCATCACCGAAAACTGCTGAATCAGGGTGTCGCGTGATGCTGTCATATCTAAATATAGCACACACACCCCTCCAACATGGGCGTGTATCTAACCACATCATGACAGCACGACCCTTGTCATCCTGCCTATGTTGCACCATATTGCAACAGCCAACTACGTGTCCTTAGTTTCCTAGTAAAAGAAAAAGATGTCTCATTACCTTACAATTATTAATGCTACTGCCAAACGACTTGAAATAAAATTATAAACTTTGAAAATTGAAAATCTATAAAATAAATACAAATTTCTACTATCAGCAAGTTTTAAGCACTGAATAAGTTAAATTATCCTCGAAGGTATATGAAAATTAAAATACTTCCTGCACATATTAATTACTATTACTTGCAACGTTAGTGTGTAAATTAGGTAATACGTCACCGATATTGATCGCAGGGTACGCGTGCAGTCTTCCACTCTCTTTCACACGCATGCATGCATACATGCGCATGCACATACACACGCACACACACACCCAGAGCCTTTCCTGTCCTTCCTTGCACTTGCACACGGCAGTTTGAACATGGCCCCAAGAGAAGAAATACTTACTATGTCACATCATCCACCCTTCGTAGAATTGAGAGTTGACTGTACCTACTTTCTTCATGTTACCATCTGCCCATTTGGCTTTATTCCAATTTTTCAGTGTCCCTGTTCTACTTTTAAAACACATTAAACAACTGGTGCCAGAATATTCTCTTCCCATTTAAATTTCCAACAAACACCATATCACTAACATATTCTGGCATTTATCCAAGAACAACATATCTATGATTGGGCATAACTCGTAGGATTAGCTGTAAAAGGTTTTTCACATAATCTTTCCTAATGTATTAATTTTCTGGGTCACGTTACCACAGTTTGACAAGAGTAAATGGAATTTTATTTTTATCATCAAAGTTAAAATGCAAATTACATATCTTTTTATTTTATACTTACTTCCCCTGTAGGCATTACCGAAATTATGCAACCATCAGACAATTCTTGTGTCTCATCCACAAACTCTATTTTCTCCGCCTGTAAAAAATAAAATACAAAATATTTATTCATTATAACAAATCCTAATATGTTTATCTCTAAGGTAGTTCTCAGAAATACGTATGATTAGTTCTAAATAGGCAAAATGTCAAAACTCATACATACAGGCATAGGTTACATAGCAAACATAATCTTACAAAATTCAGAGTACCAGCTAGTCTTAATGATCAAACATGAATATGGAACATAGGTAGTTATAAACCATAGACTAAGATGATGTAGACCCCTAATTCGTCTTGTGCACATGTACCCAACACTGACTATCCCAAGGGAACACAACTGTCAAAATTGATGCATGACGTCAGGTGACTGACTATGACGTCACAGTCTGGCAAGGTTTTGTGTGTCGGTCAGAGACACGGGCAATATGACTGGGCTGACTTTATTGGCTGCTCACCGGAACCCAGCCAGTATATAAGCTAGGACACGTGGCTTGACAACAAGGCACAAAGTCTGCTGTGAACTTAACTGTCCTTTGAACTACGGGTTTGAACACAGCCACTGGTTTACCTGTATTGGGAGTGGCCCAGAGTAGCTTTGACTCGGCCGCTGTTGCTGCTGGAGACGGCCGGAACTCGTGCCCTGTCTTTGAGCAGAGATGGTGCTGCGGCTGGAAGTGCTGATGGTAGTCCCCGGGGAGCTGCTGGTACTGCAGTGCTAGAACCACGGGTTTGCTATACCCAGTGGGGTATAGAACCCCTGACGGAAGTAAACAACAACTTGGTGCAGCTCGCCGGCAGTCTTGTAGGGTGCCTGAAATAGGGAGTGTGGGTAGACTGGGAGGTGAGGTCTCTCCAGTTGTCAGGGCAGCTTGAGCTCATTCCTGGGGAAGGTTATGCTGCAGAGGGCAGTTGGGACTGGGTTACAGCTAACGTTGGATTCGGAGGCAGTAGCTGCCTTCCTAACTTGCCACTTCGCACCACTCCTATGGGTGTATGGCATAAAGGTAGGAACTAAGGTCTGCCACACTAAGAAAGAGCAGGTGACGAAGATCTCTACCTAGGTGTAAAGCCAGCCGGCGACAGTTCAGCGCGGTGGGTTTACTCTGGATGTCCGACAGCGATGTAGGTGTGGTCCAAAGGGGAGCAAGACCTCCAGTACCAGTCTATCACTCCTTCCACCAACAGTTCAGCGCAGTGGATGGAGTGAATTGACAGGGCTGGTTGACTAGCCGCCTTGGGGATTGAATTTCTAGTGGTTGCTGGTCTACCATACTGTACACCACGTGCACAGTATGGGTGGCTGTCTAATGGGTGTGTTCGCGACGTACGTGCGCCCAGTTAAGGGAGCCCGCAGTCCTACACTAGGTTCGGCACTAGGGTTGTAATGGCACGGTATCCTGCTTTTCCCTGTAGGGGAACGTCTACAGGGAATAAAAGTTAGACAGTCACCCTGAAATTAGTACTCAGAGGTTCAATAGAAAACGAGTTTATTCCCGTGAGGAAATAGAAACTGTGGCCCATACTAACTCTTAACTAACAAGGACTGTAACAGAAGTAGACTAAAATAAAACCAGATGAAGGGGATCTGGGTCTAAACTAGACAAGAGCAGATGCAGCTAGGTAGCTATGATACTAACTGAACCTAACTAACTCAATGTTGTTGTCCACAAGGGACTCAGGGTGGCACTACCAGAAGGGTAGTGGGTGTTCAAGGGTTGAAGACTACTTCTGGAGTTGCTGGTGAAGGTCTTAAAGATGTCTGGTAGGTAGCGGTGGTCCTACTGGAGGACTTCTATGTCTGCAGAGACCTCCAGCACACGAGGTGGTGGAGCGAGCTGCGGAGAATGAACTGCCGTTCTGCGGCTGTGCACGGACATATATTCCACCTGCCCTCGAGCTTTCTATGGTGCAGGGGTGGCAGAGGTGGCGGGGATGAGTTCCTCCTCCCATGGGCGGAGCTGCCATCTCTGATGCCATCTCTTGGTCTGTGGCAAAGCAGGCATCTCAGTCATGCGGGGTTGCATCGGCAGCGTGAGCTTTGTCGCTTAGCTGGGCCGCTTGGCTGGCTTCTATCACACATGGGGGGTTGGCGTGAAGTCTGACATAAAGGCAAAAAACTTTGCTGATGAGACCGTAGGTGCCCTCACATCTAGGAACGTGCTGGAAGACTCTGGTAGCAAGTCGTTCAGAGTTCAAATCCCGCCTGGGGTGACGTGATGACACGTTAAGATAAGGCGAAATCGTGTTTACATAACTGTCAGTATGTGTCACGCATCAAAGTCATATTGTCAACAGTGATGACAGAGTTTGTTTGTATCGTAATTTGAAGACAAGTGCTTTTATACTAATAAAATACTTTCACTAATTCAAATTTAATCAAATAGCATTACAAATTAGTTAGAGGAAGTATACAAACATCTCAAAGCACTTGATTACTAAATCGTGTTCTAACCTCAAATCCAATCCGTGCCATTTTTGCAAGTTGTATTGGCACAAAAGCAGTTGTGTGTAGCCTGCGAGATTGGCATTTTGCAAATATCACTATACAACTATTGTACTANTTAATGTTGAAACATGGAGACTAGTTGTGTGTAGCCTGCGAGATTGGCATTTTGCAAATATCACTATACAACTATTGTACTAACAAAATATTAATACTGCAAAATTAATTTTAAAAGTTTATGATAACATGAATTATGTACTGAATAACCATTGATATGTATTGCGACAAGTTAAATGCAACTTTGCTCATAGTCTTTGTTTACATTGACCTTGAAGAATGATTGCTTATTGAAAGGTGTTTTAACTTCACGTACATAGTAAATGGCAACAAGTGATAATACCAACAAATTACGAAAAATTTTACACTGCAAATATAAACTTTGTACACTACTGGATAATTTTAATTTAACTGCCCTATCAAAAACTAGCAAGTAACTTTATGGGTTTACTACTAAACCTATGCATATTATAGGACCTAGTTTAGATAGGCAGGTCTAATGTAATTTAACTATTCACACATGCTGTGTACCAATAAAATGAGGCATTTATTTGTAAATTTAGCACTTCCATATATGGGATACACTGAGGTATAGAAGTTTTCAAGTTAAAATTCAATAACCTAGTCACAGATAATTTTTGTGACTGATGATTCAAATAGGTGTCACATAAAATTTTTTAACCATGTTAAAAATTTACATGACAAAGGCAATTTGTTTAATTAACTACATAATGGTGTAGTATCAATGTGCTGAATACCTCTAACAACAAAAAAAAATGGCTATAGACTGTTCATAGTAAACTGATCACTTTGAAAGCCCTGCTTAAGATCTACATGTATGCACGTTGTGTTTTCTACCACCATATGTAAAATTAGCATTACCATGGGCCTAATAAATTTATACTGTGAAATTACTATAAAAGTTAATATTACAAACGTGCTAATTCTTAGACTTATATGCATTAAAAACAGGAAGCAAAAAATATAATTTCAGTATTCACAAATGTTTACCCAACACTTAATTCAACGTTAAGACATGGAACTACATTATCTTCATCGTTACCACCTTTACTGGGCCCCTGACAATCTGTGCCCATTAAAATACATGCAGGTAGAGACATTTTTCAACAAAAGTTGATTTCGAAAGTGCTCAGTTTACCATGAACAGCCTATAAAAAAACTTTATGGTTGTAGAANGTTGATTTCGAAAGTGCTCAGTTTACCATGAACAGCCTATAAAATAACTTTATGGTTGTAGAAACTAGCTACACACCCCAAGGTTTATAATAAGGAGTGCTGTAAGTGAAATACAGCAAGGGCTCTGCTAGTCCTTGGGGTGAATACGCTGGTGATTTTCCCCACCCATCTCATGGGAAAAATCTGGCTGGAGCCCAACAAAGTCAGCGTCATTAGGACTCACTACTCCGTNATTTCCCCACCCATCTCATGGGAAAAATCTGGCTGGAGCCCAACAAAGTCAGCGTCATTAGGACTCACTACTCCGTACACCGCAGATCAAGTTAGAGAGGGCAACGACCACTCCCTAAGCCCCTACAGTTGGTGGTCTCCCCGCACCAGCTTATAAGCCACATTTTCACATAGCATATTGTGCCCCTACCATGCTCTGGCTGTGCTGTCTGCAATTGTCAGAATACAATTTTCCTTTCATTTACATGAGAGACCAGTGNATTTCCCCACCCATCTCATGGGAAAAATCTGGCTGGAGCCCAACAAAGTCAGCGTCATTAGGACTCACTACTCCGTGCACCGCAGATCAAGTTAGAGAGGGCAACGACCACTCCCTAAGCCCCTACAGTTGGTGGTCTCCCCGCACCAGCTTATAAGCCACATTTTCACATAGCATTTTGTGCCCCTACCATGCTCTGGCTGTGCTGTCTGCAATTGTCAGAATACAATTTTCCTTTCATTTACATGGGAGACCAGTGTTTTCATTTTCACTTGGTGCACTACACTCCAGCTGTGTGCTTATCATGTCTTGTCAATGTGTCTTGTCATGTGGTGATCTGCGACATAAAACCGGTACAATGTCAAGTGCAGAGGAAACACAGCAGGTAATATTAAAACTGTAAGCCAAAAGCCCTATGGATACCATTTTAGCGACCACGCATGGTAGCCGACTGCTTGCCAGTCCCAAAACTACTGAAGATGGTCGTACCAGAATATATCACCCTCTCCTCCCTTTTTCCCAAGGGTCTCTTTACTCAAAAACTTAATTCAGGTTCATCTGAGTTTGCACATGTAGACTGAAGGTGTTAGTGTAGCTGTTCAAAAGCAGGACCAAAAAAATTGTTGTGAATATGCAACAACATGTAGCACTATGTGCTACATAAAACATAGCTTTAACCTCTGAATTTTGGATAACTCCCTTAAAATTACTAACTACCTTAACAGCTTTATCTTTTTATTGAATATGGTGTGAAATCCCTCCTCTTCCAATCTTACTCTGAGCAAGTTATTTACCCACTAATGTTTCACCCATCACAACTCATTTTTTCGCTGTATCTATGCTGTCAACTGGCTTTGCAGTAATTGCACCTAGGACACAGTATTTGTACGTGAAAATGCTCATGGCATGAAATTGTAGGAGCACAATGGGAACATGGAAACCTGGATGAGACACAAAATACTATGTGAAAACACACGCTGGCCCCTGAAGCAGTTTCCATTGAAAATAGGGTGTCAAACTACCTTTTACCGCTACCATTCTACTTTTCCACGGGAATGGAGGGATTCAAAAGGAAGTTGCAGAATGTGCCAAAGCGCAGATGCACTATGTTATATCTTACAGCATCTTACCTAAACAGTCATGCTTCTTAAGTGACAGTGTGAAGCACACTGCCATATCAGAGAAACACACTCCTGAAAATTCAGTGGAGGGATCACTGAATGCTGTGGAAGTGCCTAGTCTGCCCCCAGTAAATCTGNATCACTGAATGCTGTGGAAGTGCCTAGTCTGCCCCCAGTAAATCTGTGTTGTGATACGGGATGTGCAGCAAAATCATGACAGTATGTGCCTACTACCAGTATGATCCACCATGGTGACCGTATGGGCTATTAGCGTATGTGGTATGTTTGCCTACCACTACTGACATGAACACGTTTCCTGCACTCACTAGAAGACAAAATTTGCTGGCAGGGTGCAGTTATGATCGCATTCAGAATCACAGATTCATCAGCAGTAGAAACCTCCAGAAAAATTACAGTATGAGAAAAACAGAATGAGCCAGGGCGAGAGCACGCAAGTGAGTGATAACGAGCGAGGGCGAGAGCACACAAAAGTNATGAGAAAAACAGAATGAGCCAGGGCGAGAGCACGCAAGTGAGTGATAACGAGCGAGGGCGAGAGCACACAAAAGTGTGAGAACGAGCGAGGGCGAGAGCATTCAAGAGAGTGCGAACGAGCGAGGGCGAGAGCATTCAAGAGAGTGCGAACGAGCGAGGGCGAGAGCATTCAAGAGAGTGCGAACGAGCGAGGGCGAGTGCATGCAAAAGGGTGAGAACGAGCGAGGGCAAGCGCATGCAAAAGGGTGAGAACAAGTGAGGGTAAGAACGAACAAGGGCGAGCACATGCAAAAGGGTGAGAATGAGCAATGGTGAGCACACGCAAAAGATGGAGGATGAGCAAGGGCGAGCACACGCAAAAAATGGAGGATGAGCAAGGGCAAGCACATGCAAGAGTGAGCATGGGCGAGAGCACACGTATGAGTGAGCGTGGGTAAAAGCGCACGCATGAGTGAGGATGGGCGCGCAAGATTGAGGACGGGCGAGAGCACATGCAAGAGTGAGGACGGGCGAGAGCACATGCAAGAGTGAGGACGGGCGAGAGCGCATGCAAGAGTGAGGACGGGCGAGAGCGCATGCAAGAGTGAGGACGGGCGAGAGCGCATGCAAGAGTGAGGATGGGTGAGAGCGCATGCAAGAGTGAGAAAGAACGATAGTGAAGACAATTTTAAGAAAGAACCTTACAAAAATATGTAAATTGTTAATATGCAAGAAGAAATAATATATATTTTTCGTGATAAAGTAGAGTATTTCTGCTAATTTAGTTTTATTTTATTTTGCAACAAACTTCAGTGTTATGCGAGTATTATAACGCATTTTGGTGTAATTTTGGATGTATCATAATTTCCACATAATATAGTGTCTANGCATGCAAGAGTGAGGACGGGCGAGAGCGCATGCAAGAGTGAGGACGGGCGAGAGCGCATGCAAGAGAGAGGATGGGTGAGAGCGCATGCAAGAGTGAGAAAGAACGATAGTGAAGACAATTTTAAGAAAGAACCTTACAAAAATATGTAAATTGTTAATATGCAAGAAGAAATAATATATATTTTTGGTGATAAAGTAGAGTATTTCTGCTAATTTAGTTTTATTTTATTTTGCAACAAACTTTAGTGTTATGCGAGTATTATAACGCATTTTGGTGTAATTTTGGATGTATCATAATTTCCACATAATATAGTGTCTANTAGTGTTATGCGAGTATTATAACGCATTTTGGTGTAATTTTGGATGTATCATAATTTCCACATAATATAGTGTCTATAAACATAAAACACGACTTCCCATGCAGTGCAGTAACAAATTGTGACAACTATCTTAGAATATGCTAATAAAATTGATAAATCAAACTCATGAACAATTAATTGAAAAAGCTATCACAATGGAGTTAAAAGATTTAGAATACTTTTTTTCCCCCAAAAAACTACAAATGTGAAAAACTGTGTCATAATTGAACAACTCACCATTGGAGGAAAGTCAACAATAGACTGTGGCAGTTCATGTAGTCTCGCTGGATCACAAATATCAATGTTACCATAGTCAATATATTGAACAGCCAGTTGAGGGTCCAGCAGCAATACACGTGCACGGTACCTGGGGAATACCACAGTTTAAAAATAATGAAAAATAAAAAATAAATTTTATCAAGGATGAAAAGAACTTAAGTAAAAGCACTAGAGATGGGGTGAGTCTCGGAAAATTGAGTAGTCAACAAAGATTGACTCATTCCAGTCGACTTTTATTACAGCAGACATTGAATTATTGAACGTGCAAGTCGATTCATGGTTCTTTTAGGTTATAAACAACAAATTTACGCACGTAACAATTACCTTTCGTCCTCATGAATCAAACATTTTTTGCGCCGAAATGAAAACAATAACCCAGTTAAATGCCTTTACACTTGGTTGAGGTTTTTGATGATCGGCTATGATCAATTTCTGTGGGTGTTATATTCCTGACTTGGCACATTTTGCTACCCAGCGAAGCTCTTCCTCTTTGCTGCCATGCTGGGCAATTGACATCAGATAAGGGAACCCTTGTCAAAGTTGACAGGTACAGTTTCAGCACTACAAAAATATGTACAACCATAGGATGCATTGTATATAAACATGAAAAGCCTTTGTCTCATGGCACTTCACACTTTCAGCTTATGGCATATCACACTTTCAGCAGAAATATGGAAAACGGTAAATTTGTCATTACTTTTCTCATGAAATTATGTACTGTATTAAAACATGTGTTTAAAAACAGAAACAACTATTTCGTAACAAAAATTTAAATTATGGACTGCTTGTCCACTCACCAACTAACCAGCCTGAAAGCTACCCCCTCCTTCCACTCAACCCATCTAACAGTTATGTTTATTTTTCTATCTGCATCCCGGCTGACATTACCATTCCCAATTGTCGACAATTGGGTCAAAATTTTATTTTCTTTAAGACTCTGGATGAAACTTGAGTTGTGATCATACTCAGGATGGGTATTTCAACTACTTGCTGCATTTTTAACATAGGCACTTCTTTCCATGCACAAAGAAATGTCAACTGTACACAGAAACAAAAAACTTTATTTAATCTCTGAATCAAACATATTACAGAACACACCATTGCCGATTACTTTAGAAATAAATGCAAATGTCAGAGCTGTAGACAACTAGGTTATATTCATCTATAATGCAAGTTTGCTTGCAATTTATTGTAACAGTGTTTGACAACTGCAAATTATGCAGGACCCTGGTTATATTTTTAAAAACAAACTGGTCCAATCTGCAACAAGTTCAGGAGTTCATTAACTTGGCTAAGTATTTTATTGGACATCCCAGCACTTTCTGTTGGTAACCACAAGTACCTATGCTTATGTATGAAAGGAATTGCCGATTTAAATAAAAGCAAGTACTAAGTATTTAAAACAACCATGCACCAAATTTAACTAATTTTCTTGCAACGGGAAATGTATGGAAAGAGGAACGTTCAAGAGCTAGACGCATGCAACACTGTCAGAGCAAGTGTCACTTTAGGTGTACTATATTATCGCAGCCACATAAAAATATTATGGATACAGTATCTGTGAACCATTAATTTTCTGGCATAAAAACATAAGCATTTGTGACAAATGCTTAATGACTACATATAACTTCTGTAAAAATTATTTTGTGTTTTGTAATTAGCTCCTGTTATAAAGTTAACAATATCTAAATAGTATAACAATGTACCTGTTGTGCTCATGACTCTGTGACAGCGTGTGCTGGTCAGTCTGACAAGATGGCGGACCGGTAAAACTCTTAACGCATGTGGTCCTCCNTGACTCTGTGACAGCGTGTGCTGGTCAGTCTGACAAGATGGCGGACCGGTAAAACTCTTAACGCATGTGGTCCTCCAGAAAAGGCGTAATGATGTGTATTTTCATAACATTTATAATCCTACTGTGCCGGATTCAGCGCCTGTGATGTCTCTGTATCAAGTTTTAACAAAGTTCGTCAATATGTCCCACTTTTCACAAGTTATGAAGCTTTGAAGCCATGTCCTTCGCATCGCCATTAACTGGATTCTTTGTCCCAGTCTCATCACGAGTTGAACAAAATTCTATACATACCGCCTCATATCCCATGAGAGAAAGGACTCTACGTGTCTCCGGTTCATATCTGAAGTGAAATGATGGAATTATGTGCTGAAGCTGAACTGTGTTTGTGTGTAGTACCTGAATCGTCTGCGTTTGTTTAAGTCGTTACACTGCAAGCTATAGCAGTGCTGACCCAGTTATAAGTTATCAGNCTCTGCAAGCTATAGCAGTGCTGACCCAGTTATAAGTTATCAGCATGGCCCTGAATGTATGAAAACGTCTGTTTCGTTTTTTTTACATGTTTTATAACCAGGTTTTACGAGTCGTAAACCGGCACTGACCGGAAATATAATTACTAGTCAACCTCTTTTAGTAAAACTTGTCACGTAAGTTTTTTGTCCCCCTCCGCAAAATGAAATTTACAACATTTTCATTGAAGCTTAAGCTGCAATAGTCCAAGGTAACACACAATGCANTGACTCTGTGACAGCGTGTGCTGGTCAGTCTGACAAGATGGCGGACCGGTAAAACTCTTAACGCATGTGGTCCTCCGGAAAAGGCGTAATGATGTGTATTTTCATAACATTTATAATCCTACTGTGCCGGATTCAGCGCATGTGATGTCTCTGTATCAAGTTTTAACAAAGTTCGTCAATATGTCCCACTTTTCACAAGTTATGAAGCTTTGAAGCCATGTCCTTCGCATCGCCATTAACTGGATTCTTTGTCTCAGTCTCATCACGAGTTGAACAAAATTCTATACATACCGCCTCATATCCCATGAGAGAAAGGACTCTACGTGTCTCCGGTTCATATCTGAAGTGAAATGATGGAATTATGTGCTGAAGCTGAACTGTGTTTGTGTGTAGTACCTGAATCGTCTGCGTTTGTTTAAGTCGTTACACTGCAAGCTATAGCAGTGCTGACCCAGTTATAAGTTATCAGCACGGCCCTGAATGTATGAAAACGTCTTTCATTTTTTTTACATGTTGTTTTATAACCAGGTTTTACGAGTCGTAAACCGGCACTGACAGGAAATATAATTACTAGTCAACCTCTTTTAGTACAACTTGTCACGTAAGTTTTTTTTCCCCTCCGCAAAATGAAATTTACAACATTTTCATTGAAGCTTAAGCTGCAATAGTCCAAGGTAACACACAATGCAANCCCCTCCGCAAAATGAAATTTACAACATTTTCATTGAAGCTTAAGCTGCAATAGTCCAAGGTAACACACAATGCAAAAGGTTCAAACTCACTGTGATGTTTCTGAAGTGACGTTAGCCACAGTGCACAAAGTACGTGCACTTTCCGATCAGATTGGTAAAATAGATACGGCAGCAAATTTGTTGTTTGATTATTTTCTGCAACAAGAAAACATGCTGCAAGACTATGAGGAAGCAAGTTTCCTGGAACGTCGTAGCAATTTTAATGCTGTATTGTCTGACACCAGCACTCAAATGACCACCAATGTCGAGCAAACGGTCCCGACTGCAGTTTTATCACACATCAATGTAAGGTTACCAATGTACTCTGGGCAGTGGGAAGACTGGCCCACATTTTCTGTTATGCAGTGCCACCATTCACGAAAATCATACTTTCGCAGAGGTGAAGAAAAATTTAATATCTTACTGGATATGCCTTAAGGGTGAAACATTCTAACTGATCACGAACCTCCCTGTTACCAGTAAAAAACTATGCTGTAGCATAGTAATTACCAACTTTACACAACCAAAAAATAGGAAATTGGCCATAATTATTTACTGCAACAAAAATGAGAGTTCCGGAGGACTCGAGAATGCGAGAGATCTTATTCAAGGTGCAATGCCAAGATACTACCAGACCGCCATCTTGGAAACAACTGGCAGTTGCAACCTGAAGCAGTGTTGCCAATGGCAAAACCAAAAACTGTCTTCTGAGGTGGGAAATCAATTTATTCAAATAAAAGTTTGTTTTAAGTTCACAAATAAGTACTATTTACAAATTTACACACCAGCAGACCACAATGTACATAAACCGAATTCTTGACTTACCCCTGGTAAACTATTCAAAAACCTGAAGTCACTTCAAAATTTTGTGAATTCATTTAATGAAAATGTTCAGCCTTGGAAGTCTTAGGTCATAATGTCACTATTACCAATCCCATTTTTGTGATAGTAATGAAAAAGCTGGATGTAAAACTAAATACCAAATTTTAGAACTCTCGTAATGTAGGTCAAGACATACTTCCTGAAGTGTTGGAACTGATGCAGTTTCTGAAAAACCGAAGTCATTACAATAGATTGTGCTATGATGTCAGTTATAAGTATGTTCATCCTGATGTTTATCACAAGACCCAAGACCCTCAACCAAAACTATTTGCTGCAGGTTCTCAGAAACATCATAGGTCTGTCATTGCCATGACATCTTCATCCAGCTCACCTAGACAATGTGTACTGTGCAGACAAATTAGCCATTTCATCTACAAGTGCTCCCAGTTCCAGAAGAAAGACACAAATTAGTTTGAGATAAGAGGACATGTTTCAATTGTCTGGGAATTTCACATAAATTTGCTGACTGTTCTTCAGTGAATACAGTGGAAACTATCCATCGAATTTCAGGGGACAGACACAAAAATTCTATAGATGCTAATATTCTATAGATGTGAAATAAACACACTAGTCAACAAAAAAAATTGATAGTCCTATGTTAGGTATTTATCAAGTTTAACTAAAATAAAACAACGCAAATGGGAATATTACAGAAAAAAATTCATAATACAGTAGAACCCTGTTATAAAGTTCTCAAGGGAACCAATAAGTGTTGACCTTATATGTAATAAAAACACAAATTAACAATCCACTCTAATATTTTCTGGTATTCCCACTATAAATTAATAAAAACTGTATTTAAACACCTCTTTTGAAACCACGTGCACAGAAATAGCTGCTGACGAAGCGGAATTATTATCCGTAGAGCAACTAACACCAGTCGCAGTTACTAGCTAAGAATAAAAATGTCTAATATTGTGATTGATAAAGTTCAGTGAATAGGATTTCCTTAATTTTGGATTGCCATTTCTAACTTTCCAGGCATATTTATTAGTGTTACATTTATACATATATGCATTCATAATTTTCGTGACAAAATATTCAAGTAAAAAACTTGCGAGTGTTATTGGCAACGTCGCATTGCGAATCAATATCTTGAAATTATGGCACCATTGTTTCTTGTAGTTGCCGATCGTTACCAACGTGGCTGCCGCCGTAGACATTGCAGTTCTTTATTGAACATCAAATAAAATTCTACAGTACATATTTCACTGCATTTACACATTTTTTCAAATTTTTTTTTTGTATTCTGATTTCTCTAAATACATGTGTAGTCCCAGATGTCTATAGTTATAATTTTTTGTTACAAAGTACGAGTTAAGTGCAACATAGTGACGAAATCAACAACAGGTTATTTCGGAAGTAGTAAATTACATAAATAGGACTAAATGCATGGCAATGAGAGGTAAGCAAAAACAATGTGTGTTGAAAATTAGTTTTATTTGGGTTACCTATTAGTATTACTTGTGCATGTATACATAACGTACTGTATACAGACTTCGTATGCCATGGTGAGTACAGTTGATACTTCTACTTTTTTGTTAATGCTTCGTTGTTAAATGATCGGAGCATGTAATTTTCGGCAATGCTACAGAAATTTTTGTTAAATCGATGCGGTAAAGATGAAATTTTGAGTTCGGCAAAAACATCTTTTTTTTTNCAATGCTACAGAAATTTTTGTTAAATCGATGCGGTAAAGATGAAATTTTGAGTTCGGCAAAAACATCTTTTTTTTTAGCTTTATTTAGATAGGAATTTTGTTGGAACCACAGAAAATGTTCTGTGGAGATAAACTTTCGGTCCNTTTTTTTTTAGCTTTATTTAGATAGGAATTTTGTTGGAACCACAGAAAATGTTCTGTGGAGATAAACTTTCGGTCCAACCATGTTCTATAGTTTGAGTTTACACTGTACATGTATGAAGTGCAAACAAAAACATCACACTAAAGTGAACGAAGAATGCCCAGTCACCAGCCATGACGATCCTCAACATGATGAACTTGTGGGTTTGTGGGCTAGTGAGAGCCAAACTACAGTTTTGTTAGCAACTCCATTGGTGAAAATATATGGGATTGATGGCAAGCCTTATGTGATGCGGTACCTTCTTGATAATGCAGCTCGAGCACTATTATCACACAAAAAAAAAACTCAGGTTTTAAGTCTATTTGTTGCAAGATGGTAGAACATGTGTCAGGTCTGTTTACAAATGTAGTACATCTCAAAGGAGCAGTTTATTGCAGGCTACAATCACTGGTGCATCCACAGTTTGAATTTATTGAACCACAGTTTGTAATGTCAAAAATCATAGTACTTTGCCACGTACAGTCACAGACTCAGGTATTCGGATGCAGCTGGGTTCCGTACCATTGATCCTTACTGACATAACAGCATCTATCAATATATTTCTTGGTGTAGATACACACAATCGCATCACATAATTATTAGAGTTGTTCCGATACCAATACCCAGATACCAATGCCGATATGTTGATACCCCGATACCAATGCAGATACCCCAATACCAATGCTGATACCTACCCCGATACCAATGCCAATACCTACCCCAATACTAATGCCGATACCTACCCCAATACCAATGCCGATACCTACCCCGATACCCCGATACAAATGCAGATACCCCGATACAAATGCCGATACCCCGATACCAATGCCGATACCCCGATACCAATGCTGATACCCCGATACCAATACAGATACCCCGATACCAAAGCTGATACCCCGATTCCAATGCAGATACCCCGATTCCAATGCAGATACCCCGATACCAATGACGATACCCCGATACCAATGCCGATACCCCGAAACCAATGCCCTTCCCTATTACTTGTTCCAGCTCACCATTATTGTGCAGAAATATGATAAATAACAAAAATTAGAAAGGGAGTGATTTTCCCAATTTATCTGCAGTATAAACATAACACAAGACAGTAACAATTAAACTTATTTCTGTTTTAGAAAGACACCAAGCAAAATGAAATCATTACTGGTTTTCAATATATGTTACTTAAGATATCGCAAGTTTTCTTTTAAAAATACAAGCTGATTAACATGGTCAGGAAGTAGGAGACTACGGTGACCTGTAACAATAAGTCCTCCTTGTGAAAACATATGTTCAGAAAAGACTGAACAGCTGGAACTGAGAGCCAGAACTTGCTCAGTCTCTTTATATTCTTGTGTAGTGAAGTGTTCCAGAAATCAGCTGGGATGTATCGTAGCTGACAGGAGACGTGCTTGAGTAATCATCCAATTCACACTCAATACTTGTTTCACCAACTGCAAATCTTTTGTTTTTAGTTTTCTGGCTTAGTAGTCTTTTGGTTATCTAGTAAACAATTGAAATTCAAAATTAAGTCAGATACACCTGTAATTTTTATTTTTAAAAAATCTTATTAGCCTTCTTGAAATATTAAATAGGATTATGCTTACGTTACACATTTGCGAATGTTCCATGTTCACTATTTTTTTGCAGAGTCGTGTCCGCTAGCATGACCACAGATGCAGACTTAATAAGTTTAACCCATAGTCCATACAGACAGTAATTGTATACGCCGGCATTCAACTTTTATCAACTCTGTTTTTTCACTTGCTCGTTTGTAGTATTTGTTCCTCTGATTTGTTTACGTTTTTATGCGCATCTTATTGCAGCTCGCCGGCTGGTGCATAAATACTTTACAACAGTTACAGGCTGCAATATTTATTTCCAGCAGTGATAGTTATTTTTAAAATATTTTCAAGCAGCTCACAATATGTTCGTTTAAGTATAAAGCATACATTTCAGTTTGGCGTAGTTACGTTTTTCATGCCAGACTGCAATAATAATAACAGGCAACAAAAAAAATTCCAAACATATACGCGCAAGATTAAGACATTGGTGGTTACAGAATAGTTCTCAGTGCAGCCACAAGAGGTCAACGTAAATATTCAAAATGGTATTGATTGTAGTTCGCAATATCGCCACCCAGAGCACAGTGAAATGAAAACTCTCCACTTGCGTTCATGATATATACATCTCTGAACTCCAGCCATTTATTTGTAAACGGATGTAGGTGAGTCATGAGTAGCATGATAGAAAATCTGTGATGTTCGCCTTTAAATCCAGGTCTTTTTGTTGGTTTAAAATTCCGTAAAAAAACGGCAGGGCTGATTCATGTTGTAAAACGTACAACCACACCATATAATTTTTGTGGCTAAAGAAAGTAAGAACCTGATTTCATTGTCTAATACACATACTAATGTATCGGCACAATACCATACCCAATACAGATACATTAAAAAAAAAGTTAAATATCTGAACAACTCTAATAATTATGTCCACTTGCTAGTATCGAAAGTAATCGCCCTTCGCAGCACGGACAACAGCTAAATGAGCTGGCAATGACTCAGTCAGGTGCTGATAGGTCTCCACGGGTATCTGGAGCCATGCTGTCTGCAGTGCGTACCGCAAGTGTTGAAGGGTGCATGGCGGAGGAGACAGATGGCGAACACGACAATCGAGGTGGTCCCACAGATGTTCAATTGGATGGAGATTGAGGCTTTTTGGGGCCAGGAATGAACTTTGAAATATTGATCAAGCTCTTCCAGAGATATGAGGAAACTTGTGGCCATGTGGTAAGGTGCATTATCATACTGGAAGATCCCATCCTCCCGAGGAAAGAAAACCATTATGTAAGGGTGGACGTGATCGCAGAGGATGGATTCATAATCAAATCCATCAATAGTGTCTTCCACATGGATGATGGGACCTAGAGAATAGCATGAGAACATTCCCCAGATCATAACACTGCCCCCACAGCGTTGTGTTCATCCAGCAATGGATGCAGGGTGTCGGTTCTCCAACGTTTCTCACAGGACATGCTAATGTCCATCCGTTCTATGCAGCTGAAAACTTGACTCTACGGGTAAGCTAACAGTCACCAATCAGCAGCAGTCCAGTTGCCGTGCTGTCAAGCAAATTCCAGTCGTTTTCGTCGACGCATCTGTGTTAGCATGGGTGCAGTCACCCTCATTCTACTCTGGAGCCCCATTTGCAGAAGGGTTCGCTGAACTGTTGTGGTAGACACGTGTCTAGATGCCCCCTGGTTCCTTTGGATGGTGAGCTGTTCCACTGTAGCCTGTCAGTTGGCCTTCACGCACTGTCGTAGTCTACGTTCACCTCAGACATCAATGACGCGTGGAGCTCCACAGTTTCCATGTCGGTTATTCCCTATGGTGCCATTCGTCCACTCATGATACACCTTTACCACAGAGGCACGTGAACAGTTCACAAACGTCCCTGTTTCCGAAATGTGGTCCCCCTTGGCCCGAAAGCTAATGATCATCCCTTTTTACAACTCTGTTAAATCTCTTCCCTTACACATGACAGCAAGAAGCGCAATGTGTGCAGCCAGCCTGTCGGTCATATTATATACCAGCTTCAACAGCCCACATCACGGGCCATGCATCATGGGCTAAGCTGTGCAGATGGCACTTCTAGCAGATGGTCATAATAATGTGATTCAACTGTGTATGACCGAACGCCTGGAACTTGGTAAGCAGTTACCAGTAGTGTTGGAATCAAAACTTGACTGGGTTATTACTGGTGAGTGTTCTAAGTCATTGTCGTCTAAAACTCTGAACCAAGAGAGAGTATCAAAGTTTGTCGAATGGACATTACCCTTGAATCTACTCTGAAGATGTTCTGGGAAAGTGAAAAGCCTCCCCAAACCCAAGTGAAACCACCATATGTTGATTACTCTGAAAGCCATTTAATTAACATCCATTCACGTTAAACAGGTAGTTACAAGGTTCACCTCCCTATACTACCCCAAAGGCAGCAGCTTGGACACACTTGTCTATACACAAGGCATCAATTAAATTTATTAGAAAGAAAGCTTGCTCACCAACCATCCTTCAAACCCATGTACCAAGATTTCATGAAGGATTATATCTATTCAGGCCATGTGGAACCTTACTTCTCAACGAGTGAACATCCAGTTGGGTCAGAATGTAATGAGTGTTATGTACATCATCATGGTGTCGTGAAGACTTTGAGTTCAACCACAAAGCTGCGTGTAGTGTGTAATAGCAGTGACAAAACCTTAAATGGTCTGTTTCAAAATGAGATCACAGATGTTATCCTCCGCTTCAGGCTCTATTGTGTTGCATGTTCTTGTGACATTAAGCAAATGTACATGCAAATCTAGTCTATGAAGAGGATAGACCCTATCAGCTCATTCTATGGCCTGACAGTCCTCAGCCCTTCACGGTTTACCAACTAAACACTGTAACTTACGGTTTGTCATCATCTCCATTTTTAGCCATTCGCACCTTGCAGCAGCTGACCTTGGACGGCTGCAATTTGTACCCTTTGGCCTCCAATGTCTTAAAGACACACATCTTTGCTGACATTGTGACGGGAGCCACAATGGTGGAAGAGGCTTGGGTGTTGAAAGACCAGTTGAAGAACCCCTTGCAGCTGGGTGGATTTGAGTTGCGAAAATGGGCTAGTAACCACCCTAAGGTTTTGAAAGTCCTGCATCCAGAACATTGTGAACATCCTAAAACCCTTTAGTTTTCAGATGAACCAGTTGTAAATGTACTTGGATTGCACTGGACTCTAGGAAAAGATACATTTTCGTACAATTTTTGTGTCCCTAGTGGTGCTGCTACCAAATGTTTTGTATGGTCACAAATAGCCAAGATCTACGATCCTGTGGGCTGGTTGTCTCTCATAGTTGTGTGGGCAAGATCCTAGTGCAGTGGCTCTGAACTGAATGTCTCAACCACCTCAAGCAGAGACACGTGGAACAACTTCTCTGAGAACTTGGGTATTGTAAAATAACTGCAACTGCCTCGCTGTATATGTCCAAGGGTGACCAGTGCAGAACTTCATGGGTTTTCAGATGCCTCAGAGAAGGCCTACGCAGCTGCTGTGAGTTTAAGGCATGTAGATACTTATGGAGAAGTGTGTGTCCACCTAGTCATCACTAGGTAGCTCCCCTCAAGCGTGTCTTCCCAGAATTAAGCTGTGCGGCGCACATCTTTTGGCCAAACTGCTCCATTATTGTTTGAAATTCTGTTCTCAGTATCTGCAAGTATTGGGTGTAGCATGGTCTGATTCTAATGTGACACTGGCATGGATCAAACCACCACCATATAAATTTAAGTCTCCTCATGTAACATAGTTGGCGAGACAAAATCATTTGGCAGAATTGCAAATATTGCAACAACCACCTACATGGTCTAAGATGATTCACATAACTGCTTAGGTCTTGAATTTATCAAGTACCTTCGGAAACAAGACCAGAAAAGTGGACCCTTATCACAACTGAAACAGTCTTTATATGCTGTATGTAAATGTGTGCAACTGGCCTGCTTCGAGGATGATATGCTTCATATCAAACAGAAACAGCCATGTTCTACTAGGTTACAACGTATTTCTCCCTGGGCATAGGGCAGGTGGCCGATTGAACAATGCAGATTTAAATTATGGTGCTAAACACCCAATTTTGTTGTGTAAAGATCACCCTGTTGTTCACGCTTGTCAATCACTATTACGCCAAATACCTTCATACTGCACCCCAACTTTTACAATCACTCATATCTTAAGTGTTTTGGATTCTGTCTGCTCGATGCCTGATTCGCACCAGAGTCTTCAAATGTGTTCAGTGTTTTAACTGTAGTCTAGCAATAATCCAATTATCATGGGCAATCTACCACCAGAGTCACTCCTGCCCGAGCCTTTGAGCGTACAGGTGTTGACTATGCAGGACCCATTAAAATTAGTCTGAATCGCTTACATCACTGTCCTATCCAGAAGGCTTACATCTCAATCTTCATGTGTTTACTCACAAAGGCTATCGACATTTAGGTTGTGTCTGCCTTGACTACTGATAGCTTCATTGCAACCCTGTCACGTTTTGTGTCTCAAAGAGGACTGTGTGATGGCCTGTATTCTGAATGTAGGACCAATTTCGTAGCTGCCTCCAGATAGCTACTCGGATATTCCAGAATCCACTGAAATTATCACCCTTGCAAAATTTTTCATCATTTCATTCCATTGATTTCCACTTCCTGCTACTTGTCAGTTCTCATCAAGGTGGGATGTGGGAGGCTGCACTGAAATCGGCAAAACACCATCTGCGTCAAATTATTGAGGAACAGATACTAACTATGGAAGAGTTCATAACACTACGTATATGAGCTAAAGCCTTTTTTGAACTCAAGATATTTAACACCAATGTCGTCCGACCCTCATGATGGATCTGCCTTAATCCCTATTCACTTCTTGATTGGAGCACTGTACCGGAGCCACAAGAAACAGACCAAACCAACTATCACTCCAAACAATGGAAAATTGTGTGTACCCTTGCTACACATTTCTGGAAAAGACATGGAATATCTCAAGCATCAGCAACCTTGAGGGAAAAGGTGAACCCAACAGCCCGGACTCAATGTGGGGAACCTCGTATTAGTTGGAGAAGATCATGTACCCCCTAAAGGATGGGATGGTGCTTGACATGGGTGGTTGAGGTTCACCCAGACAAAGATGGTGTTGTAAGGGTGGCCGACATCCGTACCCAAAAGGAAGAGCTGCGCCATCCAGTGCACAAAATGTACAGGTTTCCTATTCAACAAGTGTATTGTCCATTTCATATAAGTGGTGTAAAAACGGACAGACAATATGACCAAACTACACACTATGTAAACAGTAAATACTCTCATTTGTAAAATATTGTATTAGCTGATTAATTGCTGCTTGATTCACATAGTTAAGTTGGCAATTTTGATGACAGCTTTGGAAGAACTAAAAGTTGTAATTTAATATTTTAATTATTCTTACAACATGTATGGTTTAAATTATGTTTTTAAACCAATATTAAATTTTTTGGCTTTAAGTGAATTTACTTTAAAAACATGTTTAGCAATTACGACAGAGCATGTCAACACGTACGAACAGTAAACGTTTCCAGCCAATGGCTAGCCATGTTTCCACTTCCAAGTTTCCAGCCTGGTGAACACCATTATGCACGTGTTTTTTTTCATCGTGTTTATAAGAGTACCTTGTTGGTGTTGTCAGAATATCTTATTAGTAGTTAATTATTTGGTTTATTTGCTTTCTTTAAGCATAATTGGTCGTAGGTACCGTTGTAGTGCGTTTTCTGGAGTGAAATGCAATGTTATTCGGCAGGTGTTTACTGCTTCGTAAAACTCCCCGTTCCGCCATATTCCTTAACCACCGCACCGTCCGCAATGAAGCAACACAAATATAAGGTATGTTTCTAAGTTTAAGGTTGCTGGTATCAGGAAATGTGCGCAGTGTTGATTTTACTGAATGATTCAGCAAATAAATTATTTAATGCTAATGATGAACAAACGTGATTTTAATAAAGTAAATATGCAAGGATTTCCATAGAAAAACACATGTTCAAGAGGTTGTGAATTTTACAAACAGCAAGATTGCGTGTTTTGTAAATAATGTATTTGTAAACTTTAACTACAATTATTGAAATGCAAATGGCCTGAAAAAACCGCACTTTCAACAATTTTGTAGTATGTAAGTAATATTTGTTTATTTGCTTACCGTAAATTAAACGAGTGTAAGGTTAACAGCGTGTATTGCTGCATCTTCACGAATATGAACAGTGCCGTAACTTAAGTATCGTGTGTTGTTTTTTCATTGAAGTTAAAATTTTCTAAGTTATAATTTGAACGTTATTTCCATAAAAGCAAAATTTTCCACTACTATTTAATGACCACAGATGCAGACTTAATAAATTTTACCAAAAGTTCATACAGATTGCCATCTGTATGGACTATTGGTTAAACTTATTGTATATGCCGGCTTTCAACATTTATCAATTCTGTGTCTTTTCACCTGCTCGTTTGTAGTAACGTATTGTTCCTCTGATTTATTTACATTTTTATGCACAACTTATTGCAGCTCGCCGTCTGGAACATAAATACTTTACAACAGTTGCAGACTGCAATATTTATTTCCAGCAGTGAAAGTTATTTTTAAAACATTTTTAAACAGCTCATAATATGTTCGTTTAAGTATAAAGCATACATTTCAGTTTGGCGTAGTTGCGTTTTTCATGCCAGACTGCAATAATAATAACAGGCAACAAAAAAAATTCCAAACATATACGCGCAAGATTAAGACATTGGTGGTTACAGAATAGTTCTCAGTGCAGCCACAAGAGGTCAACGTAAATATTTGAAATGGTATCGATTGTAGTTCGCAATATCGCCACCCAGAGCACAGTGAAATGAAAATTCTCCACTTGCGTTCATGATATATACATCTCTGAACTCCAGCCATTTATTTGTAAACGGATGTACGTGAGTCATGAGTAGCATGATAGAAAATCTGTGATGTTCGCCTTTAAATCCAGGTCTTTTTGTTGGTTTAAAATTCCGTAAAAAAGGGCAGGACTGATTCATATTGTAAAACATACCACACCAGATAATTTTTTGGCTAAAGAAAGCAATAACTAATTTAATTGTCTATTACCGATACTAATGTATCGGCCCGATACCATACCCGATACACACACATTTAAAAAAGGTTAAGTATCGGCCGATACCGATACATGGTATCTGTATCGGACAAACCCTAGTATAAATTGAACCCCGAGTCTTCTGTTCACTGTGATTCCCGCAGTTCTGTTGCAGACTGTCACTCTACCCGGATGCGGACCGGTGCCAACTATTAAAGCCTTACAACTAAGGATGTCAAACTCAATTCCACGATTTCTCGATACCCGCAATTCTTGAAGAATCGTATAATTGAGAATCGGAAGACCAAGGAATAGAAGCATTAAAAAACAGTTACTACTNACATTTGAATTAGGGATGGGTCGAATAACCAAAAATGTCGATTCCGGTTCCGGTGCCGATTTTACAATTTAAATATCGGTTCCAGTATTCGGTTCTATGCATTTTGAATACTTGCCTTTTGCTTGCAACTTTATTAAACCAATGCTGGTAAAATTCATTAAATGTTTTATTTAACCGTCATATGGAAGAATTGAACAATAACAAAGTGTGAAGATAAATTTTAATGTATACAGATAAACTTGTATTAAATTTATTTAAGGTTAGTAAATATGTAAAAAAAATATTCTTTTTTACATTAATATGTGGTAATTGTGATATGTTTGGAAAATACTTTAATTAAATAACTCATGGCCCTCAAACCAAAACATTGTGGCATGCTGTATGATAAAGGTAACCTACAAAGGTTCGTTAAAAGAAAGTCAATAGCTGTGGTGCTTCTTTTATGTTGTCTGGGTGGCCCTTTTTTTTGCGTCTTTTACACAGTGACTCCCTGGTTTTTTTTTACCGTGCTGGAATGAGACACCTCGAAAAAAAAATGTCTCTTCTTCCTCTTACTCGGCCCCGCGGTCATCCTACCGAACAAAGAAGGCTTGGAGGAATGTATCGATCGGCTGGCAGTGTTGTTTACGGCGGAGGGCTGAGAGTTCAGAGAGAGAGAAAGAGAGAAGGGAGAGGAGTGTTGATGTAAGAGTGAGAGATGAGATAACAGACTAATCCCATACACTTCCCTCCAAACATCACTGAACAGTTTACGACTACCACTCCTTAATTGTTTTTCCGTGTAAAGCACGCACCCCAGAAATTTTTTCCTTTATGTTTGGAAAAAGGGCGCGCTATACATGAGTAAATACCATAGTTATTTTTGTAACAACAGAGTTTTGCCATTGCTGTGTAGAACCAAGAACCGAGTAATTGTTGTTAACCTAAAACCGGTTCCGAGTCAAACCTCAAGAACCGGTATAAATTGGAACCGAAGAACCGAACCGACCCATCCCTACTACTAATACATAACCTACCACCTCTCAAAAACTGTTTAAAATTACTTGATTTATGCCAGTAATTGAATCACTCTTGGAAAATTATTTTGTGCGTGAAAATACGAGATGCGGAAATATTGTGAAAATAACAATTCTGCTGGCCGTGTTCAAATTCACCATATAGTATATTAGTATTTAGTAGCTTCAAATCAGTTGCAATTTGGTAGTTTTGTATTTTAGCAATTTTTTTACGTACTAGGTAAGTAACTAAATACTAAAAAAATACCAAGTACATCATCATTTTGTCCACTAACCAGGTTACATGACCTTTGAGTAAACTACAAGTGCCAATTAGAACACGGCCTCACTTTTTGCGTGACCTATACTTTTCTCACTCAAATAAAAAAGCATGTTTAAAAAACCAACCACATGGCAGATGATTTCAACGCTACCACGGCGAAGGACTTATATAAAGAACGTAGTACTTTATTAATTTGCACGTGACAGAAACTAACTTTTTATTCCACTCGTGGAATGTTCACTTTTGCACTTTTTGAGCATTCTTGTGGATTTGATGTGTTTCATCGTTCACAACATCGTAAATTACGTGCGCATAGTTGGCTTTGAAACGACCGTCTGGCGTCTGCCATGGTTGTTTACTAAACTGATAGTATTCAAGCAAAGAAGCCATGCCATTTCAAAACACGTTTGATTATAACAAGAAAAATATTTACATGCAACAGTTTTAAAAAATGAGCAGTGTAAGTTAACTGTCTTACAAAGCAAAATGCCAAATAAAGTCTGTGCAAAATGCCTTTATGTGTAGAGGCAATAATGGAGAGTTTTTTTATTTACTAATGATACATTCCCAATCTTGTCCTTTTCACTTGGTGTAATGACGCAGTATTATTTATTTTCAGGACACGTGCTTCATTTTCTTTCGTTTTTCCAAGCTTAATAATATTTTTATCTGGTTCAAAATTAAAACCGTGGTGGTTCGTTTACCATGATAGTTCGTTTATCGGGCATACGTTTGCCGTTTCGTTTCGAACGTCTTAGTTTTCAGTAAGCGTCAGCATTATTTAGGAACTTTTAGTCTGCGTCGACAGTTTGCCCGACAAGTTCCTATGACGCAGTTTCGATAACGTGTGAAGAGCGTGCGTGGCAGCCCACGCCAGGCCCTTATCTGTGGAGAGGGGGGGGTGATAGGCAGCACAAGTACACGTGTGCCTGTCGCCTTTCTGCAGTTGATATTGAGTAGTTGAATCAAGTCACTCGTCTGAAAGAGTCGTCAACTAGTGCTCGCCTAGGCCGCGTCGGGCTTAGCGCTAACCCCCAAACTAGACCTTACTAGATTATTTCTCCGCCGGTGTGGGAGGTCGCTGCATTTAATTTTCTTCAGGCAAGTTTTTAAGAAATGAAATAATTCGTAAACGACTGTGGCGCTGTTCTGCATATGTCTATTTATCTGAAGCCTGTTCGTACTCTGAACTTTGTATGTGAACTATGTCACTTGACTGGAAAATAAAAGTATGGAACAAAACAAAACAGGAACTAGACTTTATTTCATATTTAATTGGTGTCCATTTTACAGAGTCTCGTGTTACTCCATCTTGAGCTAGTCAAGCGGTACATTAAAGCAGTGGTAACTTAAAGCTGGCTATAACTGTGCACCTGCCACGTTAGTGGGAAAATTAATTTTCAGCTCCGCCCAAAATTTTTTTGGCTCAAAATCTCCAATTTTGCCCAGCTATGTTTTGTTTATGGTAAACACCAGTCTGGTGCCCTGTTATAGTATTGTCAATCTAAAGTTATTGTGTATCAGTTGCGTGTGACAAAAAGATTCCTTTTGTTGTAAAACTGTGCTATTCTTGTCAACTTTTTAATAATTTCATGTGTTGGTGAAGATTTATCATAGCAAGTGTGGTTTGGAAATATTTTCAAATAAACTGTTTGGACGAAATATATATACATATTATTTACATAAATAAATATTTATACATACGTTTACAATATTATGTCATATGCCTCTTTTGAACTTTTTGGAATTTAATATGAAAGTGCTCCCACTGTTCATGTTATATTATTTGTGTCAGTAAAAGGCATACTACTAATGTAGGCCTAGTTTAAATAATTAAATTTCACACCCTCCTATACAATATTTAGTTCTATAAAGCAATTGTCTGTGACTAAAAGAATTAAGATTTTTGGAATAGATAATCGAGAGTGGTATCTGGATCGAGAATCTAGGAAAAGTGGAATTGTTACATCCCTACTTACAATTTTATCAACCACTGGCAGACTCGCACACCAGTCTCAAAACGTCATGCTGCCCAACAACTCACCGTAGCCTCCTGAGCTTCCCAGCTACACATGCTATCAAGACAAAGAGTCCGAATACGGACCACTAAGGATACCTTTGGCCCATGCTACACCACATCTTCCAAGACTAAGCATCACTCCGGTTGGCAACCTAGGATCAGCACTTCAGGCCCTAGTCAGGTTACAGGCTGGTTATATGCATGTAACGTTTCGACAATAAACATATGTAAATCAATTTGGCTGATTTAAAAATAACTGCCACCTACTTCACCCCAGTGAACCACAAAGACACTTGCAGGAGCAGGCACGTGCCGACACAGCCCCCTGTTCCTTCCTCACCTTACAGGAATCTCTGTCTTTGCAGAGCGGCGGCCCTCTCTGTTGCACCCTTCTGTAAGTGCTTGGGTCTGCCGGCGACTTCCCGCCTAGCCAACATTAGGGAGCTCCATATCTTAAGTGATGCTTGGATCTATGACGACGTCCCGTCTTCCTGAGTATCACGAGAGCAGTCACCCCCTTTTCTGATACTGACACATTCAGTTAAATGCTTGAGCCTGCCGGTGACTTCCCACCCACCAACCCACTTTCTGGAGGCCAGTAGTAAAACCTACCTACCACACCTACCTACTCATTCCCTCTTCCTCTCAGGCCGTACCCACCCTACGAAACCCACTGTCATCCTCTTTACACTATCTTTCCTCTTCTGCCTTGCCACAGCAAGTTAGAATTTACCAAAAATACTACAGAGGCATTTATAAATGCCAACATTCCGTTTGAGAAACTCAACGACCTTAATATTAGATTGTGGCTGGGCTAATACTTTAATGGTAAAGAATCATTATTTTACTGTTTTTTTTTTGGTCTGTAATTTTGGACTAAAATATATAGTTAATGTTTTGTGTTCAGATTAACAGATAGTAAAGTTAAATATGATAACTTAAAATAATGCAGCTTTCATTTATCCTATTTTTAACCAAAAGGTAATGATTTTGAAAATTTGGTAGGGCTTTCCTAGATTTAAGTTTTACTGTAGTCTTGATATTTGGTAGGTTTTCAGAAGTTATTTTATATTTTTTTAAGTTGCTGGTGACTTATTAAAAAACAGTTCACGAGAAATATGTTGGGGACAAAGCCAAATAAGTTGATGTGAAAACCATATTAAAGGACAAAAAGTTGATATGCAGTATAGTGATGTGATTTCTGTAGTAACAGATTAAGCTTGTTACATGACCACGGCTGTTTGCACTCTTGATGTTATTCATGGTAAGCAACTAATACATATTTTGTGCTGGGCACATGAATTAAACCTTGTTGGAAAATGTTTGGGTTAAGGAGTTGCTGGAGCTGAACAATGATGTGAGCAAAATCAAAAATGTGTGCAACACCACCAGGAAAAGAAAACATTTTTATTCCAGCTTTCTTGAAGAAAAACATGGTCAGAAATATCCTTTGTTTCCACTCCCCATTGTTACCAGATGGAATTTCTGGTTAAACAGTGTCATCTATGTAGCACTCTACTTGAAATATATTTAGTTCTACGGAATAGACGAGATCAAGATTACACAAACTTCAAGTGTCGAATTTGTGTGTTTACTTATTGACAATGAAATGACTCTGCTTCGCTGACAAGCCATATTTGTTACATAGAATGCAAATGGTCTTGTTGACATCAAGTAATTGGAAGGGTCTAACTACCCAACTGTACACACACTATAAAAGGATTTACAACAAGAAAATAAAATGTTGGAAAATCTCAGACATGATATCAATTTAGAGGGCACTTGCAATGCTCTGACTGGAATTAGCCTGTTCAGTGGACACAGTGAAAGCATTAAATGAAGTAAAACTCTCACTGGTAGTGTTTGCTTCAAAGTACCTCAAAGTAATCTGAATACCATTAGCATATGTCCACCGCAAATATTTTGACTTCATACAACATTGTTTTCACAGACCGCAAAACCAATTTAAGTGAAATGAATGTGTGCATCATTAGTGATGGGGAAGTTTGATTTTTACAGCTTTGAGTCGAGTCCAGTCCAGTCGAGTCCTAGAAAACTCTAGTCGAGTTGTAGGAAACTAGAGTTGGTTCGAGTAGAGTCCTAGAAAACTCGAGTCGAGTGAAGTCCTAGAAAACTTNTCCTAGAAAACTCGAGTCGACTCAAGTCAAGTCCTAGAAAACTCGAGTCGACTCGAGTCAAGTCTTGAAACTTGAGTCCATTCTAGTCAAGTCATGAAACTTGAGTCCATTCGAGTTAAGTCGTGAAACTCTAGTTGATTCCGAGTCATAAAACTAGAGTCGATTCAAGTTGTGAACTCGAGTCGATTTGAGTCAAGTGAAGTCGTATAAAATTCGAGTCGAGTCAAGTCGTATAAAATTTGAGTAGTCAAGTCGTAAAACATTTGAATCGAGTCAAAGTAGAGTTCTGTATAAAATTTGAGTAGTCAAGTCGTAAAACATTTGAATCGAGTCAAAGTAGAGTTCTGTATAAAATTATTTGAGTTAAAATCAATTTGACACCATAATTGTAAATGTGTGCTTATGTAGATGAATGCCTATCCCTTATAACTTCATCCCCCTCTTAAGGTGGATTCACACATAAAGCTATACTATGCTATGCTACACAACACTATGCTGAGCTTTGCTAGTCTACGATGTATCTCGTGCATTTCACACACTAAGATATACAATGGATAGTTTAGTCGAGTTGTATTCGTAGGAAGAATATGGCAATTTGTGATCTAAAGTGCATTGGTGATGATGTGTGTTCAAATGCTAATGATAGGGACAGTGAGGAAGAGGAAAGATTCTTTTTAGCAGCAGTGATAGATGACTAAGAAAATAAACAGATATAGGTATATGAAATCTATAATAAATGGTTAACATTGGATGAATTTCACCATTTGATGCCAAATCTAGACAATAATTATGAAAAATTTAGGAAGTATTTCTGGTTAACGAAAGCAGAAAATTGAAATTTTTGCCATTATCGAACCCAGCATCAAGGAGAACAACACTGGATGGCGGAAAACCAGTTGTCCGAAGGAACGACTTGCTGTAAGCTTAAGGTATGGTGGTTCTCTAACAATAAGCAGGCAAAAAACACTTTTAATTTTGTTTATTTTTACATTAGAGAATATATCTAGGTAGATATAACAATTATGGGGAACCCAAATGTTGCCACGTTTGCTGAAGACCTGAGGAGGGATATGTACATAAGTGAATACTGTTCTCTTCCCTCTCCTGCCCCCACAGTACTTGGTTTGAGAGGGCGCGGTGGTAGCTGCGCTTTAGGATAAAAAGGAGACACCACTTCTTGAGTCGAGTCCGACCAAACTGAAAGGAGATTAATTTCCGGACAAGTATTCCGGCATCGCTGAATAGCATTCCTCCTCAGCAGATGACAAAGCAGCAGAAACTTGTTGTTCGACTCTAATTTGTAAGTGAAGTGGGAGTTTATTAGTAGTTTCACACATGGAAATGAAGAAATAGTCCAATGGATGACGTTGGCTCATTTTCTGAATTTAGCGAGATAAGCAATCACCTTGTCGGAACTCATGCTTTCTGGTGTAGGTGCACTTGTATGAAGCTATACATGTGGTGCACGATTGCTGTTTTCACCAAACCAAATATTGCCTGCTTCACTGCTTTCCTCCGGAGTTTCTGAAATACCTGTTGGGTGAGAGGACAAGAAGTCCTAATTGAAAGTTTTTGTTAACAGTTTTTTTTTTTTCCCATACAAAGGTTTTTAGAGCAGAAATTACATAAGAAAAATTTTGACAAGTTTACAGTCTTTATACACACTTCTGCTGAAGGTATGACAAGTCATGATATAAAGACAATTTGCATGTTTAAATATGTCTTATGGTTGTGTGTATTTTTGCCATTCTGAGACTGTGCCTGTCAAACCTAATATCCACTTGTTTCAGAGAACATAATTTTTTTAATAAAAAAAAGGGTGTTTTAGTTTGAGTATATACAATACTGGTACTCAACTTCTCGAGGTTACCAACAATAAACAGCTAAACACATGAACACCAATGTTTTGCCAGTATACCTCTGTTATAATGCCAACTTGGTACACATGTATGCTTCTATCCAGGAATTTTAGTCTGCTTCCATCACAACCTAAACAAAATGTTTATGAATTAAACGTAAATTTTATGTGAGTTAGTATATTTGAATTTGGGTTTATTTAAACCACAAATTCCCTTAAATAGTATTTTTATTTCATGATAACTAATTTTGTTTTATCATCAGATGAAAAAACATTGCAATGGAAAAATAGTAAAATTAAACATAAGCCACACTTATACCTTATTTTTGCAGAAAATAGGTAACGCTGATCACTGATCTGTCAACACAATCAATTTTAGATACAAACAAAGTATTAAGAAAACTACCATAGACAATTGTACATGAGCATTTCACAATCTCATTGCTGGAATAGCTTGTGTGTCATGCATTGTCAGGATTTATCACAGCCTACCGAAACTTGCAAACATCAACAAAGTGTCAATGCTTTTGGTCGAGTTATTGTTTTTGTTCCAATGCAGTTTAGTGGTTTAGTAGCATAAAATTATTGATTCGTGAGACACAAAATGTAATTGCTAGGTGTGAATTTGTTTGTTTATAACTAGGGATGGGCTGAATAACAAAAAATATTGGTTCCAGTTCCGGTACCAATTCTACAATTTAAATATCGGTAGCAGTATTCGGTTCTATTTTGAATACTTGCCTTTTGCTTGCAACTTCATTAAACCAACGCAGGTAAAATTCATTAAATGTTTTATTTAACCTACGGAAGAATTGAACAATAGCAAAGTGTGAAGATAAGATTTAATGTATACAGATAAACTTGTTGTATTAAATTTATTCAAGGTGTAAATATGTAACAAGTTATTCTTTTTTTACATTAATATGTGGTGATTTTGATATGTTTGGGAAATAAACCTAAGGTCATTAAAACTTTTTTTTTCTTCTTTTAAGCAGTGACATGCTGGTTTTTTATTTGCCATACTGGAATGTGACACCTGTCAAAAAAACAGTCGCTTCTTCCTTTCTACCTCTTTTACAAAGTCTTCCTGGACAAAAAGTTAAAATTATTCAGTCCCACCAATAAATATTAGTGTGTGTACACCTAAAGACAATTTTAGTTTTAGAATTATCCACAAATAAGACGTCACTCACCATTCTCCCTCAAACATGGCAGCACACAGCATTCCAACTTCTGGCTTCACCAGTGGTAGTGATGGACTCTTTACCACCTCCTCACAAATGAGCTTCAATTTATCATTATTAGCCAGCTGCTGTATGAAGTATGTCTTTGGTCCTTCCTTCATTATCACCACAGCCTGGTAACACAAGGATACCTGTTAAACCAATTGCATTCAAAAGTGTTTAAAAAACAGCAAAATCCTCATACACTCCTGATTTTTGACACATTCCTTCATTCTGCAAAATTGGTATCTGAAATTTTAAGTAAAATTGTTTTCAAAGTAATATCTATTACATGCATTAAAAAATGTAAAGGGGTTTGTACTTTTTACAATACCTGTTTGGCATTTGTATGTATAAACTGCTTGTGCATCTACGTGGACATTGTGTGCTAGTGCACAGATTGATACCAACACTGCAAGTAGTCAAGCCCACAGTTCCTCTGTGGCTTTAAAGATGGTGTAGCGGTAAGTCTCGCTCGTGTGCTCTACTTCTCTCATTAAGTCTCCAGCAGATGTGTGCATATTTCTATGGGTGTGCAAATAGTGTATTTGGATGTACAAATATTTTTTGAATAATATACAAACCGTTTCGAAGTCGAATAGCTACCAGTAAACATTTCATTTCCGTTATATGTAACGGAAATAAATATAATCACACAAACTGTTCCTCCACAAATAATACTTGCATTGTGAAGTGCAGTATACAATTTTTAAAAGATTATATTACGCTAAAAAGTATGCTGCAAAATGTAACCATTATTAAATAACGCACTATATACAGGATGATTAATGAGTTACTACCATTTGCAGAGCTTATTCCTTACATCATTTGGAGCAAAATATGTGATAAATGTGGGTCTTATTACCAATATTTATTGAGTAATTTGACAACCAGCATACACACCCTACAGTGGAAAGCAGTTTTCAACACAGTTTCAGCATCAATGTGTGGTGTGGTGTGGTGTGGTGTCCTGCACAATCAGCTGATTGGGCCATTCCTTTTCCCGNAGCATACACACCCTACAGTGGAAAGCAGTTTTCAACACAGTTTCAGCATCAATGTGTGGTGTGGTGTGGTGTGGTGTGGTGTCCTGCACAATCAGCTGATTGGGCCATTCCTTTTCCCGGGATGCTCGACTGGTGTGGTGTATCTGCAATTGCAAGAAGAACTGCCGCTGTTACTCGAGGATATTCCATTAGCAGTGAGACATCGTATGATCGTGCACCTCCTCACTTCCACCGTGCTGTGGTTGAAAACTTAAATGTGCATTTCCCTGAGAGATGGAGAGGACAAGGCGGATTTCATTCCTGGCCTCCTTGATCGCCAGATCTATCGCCATTAGATTATTGCGTATGGGAATAGATGAAGAATAGTGTTTACCAAAGGGCTGCACAAACATGCGAGCAACTACTTGCGCGTATCATGCATGCCGCTACAGAAATCAAAGACTGCAGTGTGCAGCTACATAGAGCAACACGTATGGTTCATAAGTGTGCGGCCAAGTGTATGGAAGTAGACAAAAACATTTTTGAATATATTTTGTAAGCTTGTTAGACGCAATTGTGATGCTCAACTAAACAATATGGTCTGATAATACATTACTGAATTTATTTCAGAAAGTGTTATTATTTTACTTATAATTTTTTTGTTGTGAATTACTCTGTAAATTTGGGAATAAGACCCACATTTATATGACATATTTTGCTCCAAATGATGTAAGGAATAGGCCTTGTGAGTGGCGGTACCTCCTCATGAATCATCATAATTATATACACATACACACACACGTACGTGCACATGCACACACACACACACATTATTTTTGCGGAAAGAATAAAGATATGAAAAAGACAACATTGTGACAAAACAATGATAATTTGCATGCATCATCACCGCAGGGAAGAATAAATACATTTTGGTTATCAGAAAATATCTCTTCTTTGCAATACAAAAAATATTTCATCAGGAAAGGAAACTATTTTCTTGGTGTTTTAGTTTTATTTTCAGTGGTCACACTGTTTTATTTTCAGTGATCATCCTTGTTTGTGACGTGGGCGAAGCCATAAGTTTAAATAAGCGTATTTTTGTAGTTGAGTTGATAGTAAATTCTGCAAACACAGAGGTTTGATGCATGCGGTAACAGTGCTATTTCAGAGGTGTCAGTAAAGCTGTAATTTTGATTTCCAGTACATTTCCCGTACATTTCCTACATTTTGTGACGAATTCCAGTACAGTGTTTTAGAGAGTAACATCAGTGACCAGATGAACAATTCAACCAAAATTACAATAATGCTAAATGTAGGAATGTTTGCCTAATATGCACAGAACCAATAACGCGCATACCCAGAAAGAAACTGTTAGATATTCTATTCTTAAATAAATTCAAAATTTACTATGAGAAATTGATCCCACTGAGAACATACACAATGTATACAATAGCGACACACGAAAAAGGAAACAACTGGATAAAACTAATTGAATTATATCTTAGAAAAAAACAAATCTAAGTGATGACAAAAAAGAAAATTTAACGTACGGCACTTAGAAAAATTACTATCAGATCTGTAGGCTTAATTTAGTTTATAACTTACTTCCAACATAAATTCCAAAACCACTATTTCCCAAGAAAGCTAGACCGGAATAAATATTAAAAGCGTGGATAATGCACGGGTGATCAGACTAAGAAAAGTTGCATAACTACACATTAAATTCATTAAATACATTATGCCACTTTAGAGTTCAGACCTATAAAATGTATGAAAATGTTTCGTAATTACGTAAAAGTTATCAAACTGTTTTAGAATGACATAATGAATGCAGTTGGAAACAATGTAATAGCTTACTAGTAGAATTATCAACAGCAGCTGACAGCCAAATTGATTATCTACATTTGTCAAAATGAAATGTGAGGTTCTTAATAAAATTTACGTCATCAAAAATGCTCATTTATGTCAAGTTAACTTCAACTGAATGTAAATACATGCAGCTCTGATTCTGTATTTGCACAAATATGAAATGTACTTTCACAAATATGTGCAGCACATCATAACCTATTAGTGCATTTACCGCTACAAATGTTGGTGTAAAATTAACAAAATCCTTACTTAAGTTGTTTTAGCATTGGCCTAGACACTCAAATCACACTCAAACGTATCCTGTGACAAACATAGAGAGTAGGTGACTTCTTAGTTCTAGCTTACGTTCCCTTTCAGCACAAAATTTAAGGTATTCACTCATGTGTCAAGCAAGGCTAAGCATCACATATTTCTCTTTAGCAGAAGAACCGCACTAATCGGACTGTAAATAAAATTTTCTTCTGACAAAATCATCACTCCACTTGTTAGCAGCAACGGAAACAATTTTGTTTATAACAGTATGCACCGCATGAAACACGGAAATAAAATACAAAGCTGTAAAAAATAAACTTACATAATGAAACATGACTGTATCACACCAGCATTAATTACGTAAATGTGCAAAACAAACATTGATAATAATAGAGTTAATGGTTAATGGCTGCCATATTGAACTTTATAACTAACTAAACATGGTGGCAAACTACGAAGTTCAACATTTAACTGCATAGTTCATTTCTGTGGGGAAAAAAACCATATATGTTATGAGAATGTTAAAAATATGAGAATTAAAGCCGTTATAAATAATGTTTATCTGCAATTAATTTACAAACTTCAGTTCTATGGTAACCAATATGTAATTACAAATTTCCTGCAGAAAGAGAAAATTTCAAGTAAATTATCCGCACAATCCCGAACACAATGCAAACCTGTACCTTACGTTAAATTACAGTGGGTGAAACTCTTTGTAAATGGCAACATTTCGTTGTAAACTCTTGCAACCGGCTTGCGATACTATTAGCATTGTAAGTTCGCGTTCCAGCACAGCTATGATGCCAAGCCTTGTACCATGTGCACTGTGTTTCTGTTTCATGCTCTCATCAATGTACTGAATTGTATACTTTTGAATGTGTTTGCAGAAATAAAATGCTAGAATTTCCCCGGAAACAACACTAAAAAATGTCCATATATTCGTCATACAGTACGTGAATAAAGGCGATGGTAGTGCACAACTGTGTCAAGTCAAGTTCAGGACAAATTGTTTTTTAGTTAAAATAGTTTGCACCATCAATGTAAATGTGTACCTACCTTTATGAAAGAATAATTCTCACCACCTCCAATGATGGACGTGAGTAGTGAAGAAAGAAAGTTTTAATAATTTAATATTTAAAACGAGTGCTACAATATGTTTTGAAGGATAAACAAGTAATAATTAAATAATACGCAATAGTAATTTTATTGTATTTGAGAAGAATTGAGTTGATAATTGTGCTAATTTTGTTGGAAGAAGAACTTAATAAAAATATTTCAGAAGATGAAACTGAGGACGTGATAATTGTACATTTGTGATTTACATGAAATATTACAAGCCTTAAGCAAATCACTGTAAGCAGCGAGATGAAAGTATGAGGACACAGACAAAAGTGGCTTGAAAATCATGTGCAGATAATTTTGTTATTAAATGCATATGAGGTTAAATAGAAAGCTGTGTGCATGTGCGCGTTGTAATGACGCAATATACTTAAATTTTCGGGACTTGGGTGTAGAATTCTTTCGTATGTATGAAGCTCGTGAAAGTTTCAGTATATTTTTATCGGGTTTTCAGTTTAAAGCCGTGCTGGCTCGTTTCCCGTGTTTGCTGTTAACGTTTATCAGGAGTCCGGTAGTGTTTCGTTTCAAACTTTGGTTTTTTGGGAAGCGTCATCATTAATTAGATTAGTTCCTTCGGCGGCGCCGTTTTGTTATACGAGAAGTTTGTTATCCGGAGGTGAGTGCGTCAACAAGTTTTTGTGGACTGCGGAGTCGTTTTTGTTGACAGCACAGTTTTAGTTTCCTGCGACGCAGTTACGATATCGGTAACGGGCACAGCAGTATCNGTTGACAGCACAGTTTTAGTTTCCTGCGACGCAGTTACGATATCGGTAACGGGCACAGCAGTATCGATGTCAGGCGAGATGATAGGCGCTTATCGCAGGAGAAGGGGGGCGATAGGCCAATATATACTGGTGGTGCCTATCGCCTGGGCAACAAAGTAATCAACTGCTGAAGAGGACGCGTAGGGCGTGTGACGACGCATGAGGCGTGAATAATTTAACCCACACCGGCAAGCACCCGCGACCGTTAATTCTTTTCAAATCATTTCTTTTCAACTTAAACTAAATTCTATCTACTTATTTCCGCCGGTGTGGGGGGTCGTTAGGGTGCCAGGAGGGAACGAGCATCCCTCCTGCCTTCTTAAATTAGTCTTGCGATGCAAGCTTTGAGACATTAACATAAACGGTAAACCACTGTGACGCTGTTCTGTACTTGGATATTTATCTGAACGGTTCGTACTCTGCATACTGGACATTCGTATGTGAACTGTGTCATTCAAAGGATAAATAAAGTATATAACAAACTAACTTCGAACTTGAACTTTCTTTCATAATCAACGAACATCCAATGGTACTGAGTCTCGTGTTTCTACCTTGAGCAAGCCATGGCAAGTAAACAGTCGGCAGTGTAAGCGGCGAAACGTTACAAGATGGCGCCCGCCTAACCTTGTGCGGCTTTAATATAATAAATATGCCTTAACAATCAAAGACGTTTCTTTACAGCGTGTATGTGTGTGCATGCATGCGTGCATGTGTGTGCATGCATGCGTGTATGTGTGTGCATGCATGCGTGTATGTGTGTGCATGTGTGTATGTGTGTGCATGCATGCATGTGCATGTGTGTGTGTACATACATGCATGTGCATGCACATGTGTGCATACATATGTGCGTGCATGTGTATACTTCTGTGTTGTCACCCAACCTCCACCCTCGGCCTGTATAGGACCACTTGCGCAAGTGTCCTATGTGTGTGATGTGGTAGATGTGTGTGTTGTGTGTGCGCCGAAGCCCCCAAGGGACATGCCAATGTGTGCTAATTTTAAGTATTTTCTTTTGAAATATATAATCTTGCAGTGCACTCGTATGCACATTTTGTGATTAAAGGTTGTGTTAAATTTAAGTATTTTTTGTACGATTATTTTGCAGTGTGCTCCTGCGCACGTTACAGTGATTTCTTGTGTTAATATTGTTCTATACCATATTCATATTTGCTCATGTTACAGCTTTGCTTGTACTGTCTATGGGGCCGCCACTTCCGGCAGCGTGCAAGTGCTTCGCTTCAGACGGCCATTGGCCAGTCTCTCCTCTGAGCTCGTGCCGCATGGCCTGTGGGGGCCTAATCTTTGCTTACACTAATCATTGTAATTCTGGAAGCTTAATTAATTTTAAACCTTTTTGTTTCGCCCTCACAGCCGGCCTTTGGCACACCTGCCTTTCAGGGTGCTCGTAACTTAATTATTTCTGCCACGATGCTTTTCAACTTGATGTGAACTTGTAATGTGTACCCGGGCTAGAGCAGAAGGACTTCATCTTAATTTGAGTGCTGCCTCCTGGCTATTTCACAGAACATTTTTGTGTGTATTTTATGTACCACCTGGAATGTTAATGTAAAACTTTTTTTACCATTTACATGCCGGTTAGCACCAGATTCTAACGAGCATGTAGTCTACTCCATCTCTGTAGTCTAGCAAACTCCCAGCAGTGTTACAGAGTGAGGCATGTCCTGCAGTCAACAGCAGAACAGTGAAGTAAGTTTGTGCCAGCATCGGATAAGCAGCCACGTGGCGACGTCACATCCTGTAGAGTCTCTGCCCACCCCGTGGCTGTGCGCGTATTTAATTTTCAAACATTCCCACTTATTACCAGTTGACGCCGGTAACAATGTGGCACCCAACTACATGTGGTTTTTCCCTGTTGTGATCAAATCCTGCATATTAATTTGTGAGCGCAGTAAACTGTGCATCCGGGGAAAATCTGTGTTGCTACACATGTGCGTCACCTCCCACCATGCACGCCGGCAAAAGGGAGAGAGCCTAACGGTATTTACGCACACACTGCCAGTATTTCCAGGAACTTGACACCATGAACTCTTCAGCGGGCGTGGGTCCCCGGCCGTGCACGGTGTGTGGACGCCTTCGCCTGCCACCGGGTGAACTCCAGGCAGATGTGGACGGGAAATTTTGAGTGTGCACCGCTGAGGGTGAGGCTAGCGGACAGGACTTAAGCCCAACCTCTGAGTTGCATAATCAGTGCGCCACGCTGATTTGCCTAAGCTTCGACTCCGAAATAGCGTGCTGCATGGGTTACCACAGTCGTAAACATCAGGATTGCGGAAACCCAGGTGAGCGCCCTTCCTACACATGCAGGTTTTTTGCATGTGAGGTGCTTTACCTCTTGTACTAGACATAGCGCCACGGCCGCGAAACCAGAGGTGCCGCATCTACAGTCCATGCCGGTCAACAACATGTCCGAATTCCAGTTGCCAACGTTTGCAGCTGCCCGTGGGAAGCCCTGGGCGAGTTTCTAAGACTGTGCGAAGACAAACTGGCTGGACACAGTGTTCCAGTAGGAGTGGTCTAGCCACGCAGCTGCTCAACTCCGCAAGGGTGCATAGGACTGGTGAGATAGTGCGAGCACGTACAAAGTACTGTACCGTATAGTTAATGGAACTTACGAAGACCGGGGAGTCCATAACTGTCGAGATCTCGTGCTGGGTAACGGTGGTACAACGCAGCGAGTCAGACACTGAGAACACTTCAGGGTGTTGGTTTAGCAGTCTCAAACAAAGGCACATGCTTGAGCGGGACAGCATGGCTGAACTCGTCCAGTAACATGGGTCCCCTGAGGGGCGTGAGGAGAAAGGTCTTGATACCATAAGATGTACGTCGGCCGGCAGTGCCAACATGGAGTCTCTCCTTGCTTACCTCAGTATGGGTGTCTTCCTCATGTAACTAAGACTGACCCAAGATAACTTCCTTTCGCAGCCCCTCCACCATGAGGTCTGAAGTTGCAGTAACCAGGTCTCAGATTTTGAAGGTGATGGTGGCTCGGCCATGCGTCTCCGTCAGCGAGCCCCAGGCGGTAAGGTGGAGCAGCCCCAGCTTCGTCACCAACGAGTATGCAGACACCAGTTGTCTGGCAATTGTGTCGACCAGGGTCGGCCTTGGCTGACCGTTGACACTCACCACGATGCGCAGCTGGCTCTCATTGCTAGCAGTGACCTGCTCCAGGGGGAGGGGAGTCTGCCTCATGCAGTGATGGTGTAGACCGGTCATCTCTGAGGGGGTATGGGCCTGCAGGACCGACACCCCCTACCGCCCGTTTCCCACCGCAGTGGCTTTGGCCCAGCGGGCAAGCACAAGGGGGCACTCCCGGTGCCAGTGGTAGGTGGTTCCCGGTGCCAGTGGTAGGTGGTCTCTGGGCAGTATGGCGTCGGAGGGGAGGGGGGACGCTCTTCTTGCCACTGGTCGCGTCTGTCCACTTCACCTGCAGGCCCCCCTGGTGATGTGGTGTGTGTCAATAAGCCGCGACCAAGACTGGAGTCAGCGGTGGCGCACTGTATCTCACAACTGCCAGGACGTCTTCTGAGCCAGAACCAGGCAGGGCTTACCCACGATGGCAGGGAGCCAAATGCAGCATGCCTCCCTTAACTCCCCTCCAGGTCACGCTCCACCGCAGAAGCATGGGGATGAAGCCCTCCGCCCCGCAGTGAGTGGACTCTTGTAGATGTTGACGCAGTTCTGGGTGCAGGAGCTCGAGAATGAGGTCGAGCACAGCCTCCTCCCCTTCGCCCTTATGCTGTGGAATAAGGGCGCTCTTTCGCCCTTATGAATGTCTCAGCACACTTGCAGTCCGCTTGAAAATTGTATATACACAGATGGATCTCTTGATTGTGCACTAGCTGAAGGGGAAAGGAAACAACTTAACAGCTGGCCTGGTAAAGGTGCTTGCTGGGTACGAACCTCAGCGACGTACACAACACCATCATCTGCGCCAGGGTGAATCTTTACTATTCTGCCAAGCTTCCACCGCAAGAGGGACAAGTTCTGGTCTTTTACCAAAAGCAAGCTGCCTTCAGCTATAGTGTCTTCGCCACTGGTCGACTTAACCTTGGACTGAAGATGATTCAGGTACTCCACATTCCACCGCTTCCAAAACAACTGGTGGATGTGTTGTAAGACTGACCACATAGCGAACCTATAGACCACAGTTGACAAAATGTCCAGTTCAGGCAATACATATCTGGGCTGGACCCATTGTAAGAAAGTGACTGGCAGTTAGTGCTGAGAATCATTAGAATCACTCGACAATGGACATAGAGGTCTTGAACTCAGTGTTTCCTCAATCTGGGCTAAAACAGTACTCAGTTCTTCATATGTTAGCAACAGGGTCTCCACAACTTTCTTGAGAATGGACTCTACAGATTTCATACCTGCCTTCTAAAGACCACCAAAGTGAGGAGCTGCTGGAGTGTTAAAGTGCCAGGTAACCTTAGGTTCTGCTAAACTGTCTGAAAACTGCATGCAAGTGCCGCTTCAGCAAAAACGTTTTGCACATCTCTCAGCTGATGGTTGGCTCCAACAAAGTTGATGCCTCAGTCACTTTATATGTTTGCACATTGTCTACATTGAGCAACAAACCTCCTAAAGGTTACCAGAAATGTTTCTCTAGATAAATCTGAAACAAGCTCTAGATGTATGGCCTTTGTTCCAAAACAAACAGGCATACGTATACCTGCAGCACAAGAGGCTTTCTGAGTCCAGCCATAATGGTGGAGACGGGACCTCTGTAATCGACTCTTGTTCATTAACGGCTTTGCCTGGTGCACCCTTTCAACTGGAAGACATTCCATGATAGGTGTGAGAGGTTTGGGATGGCTGCAAACGAAATTCTTGGTGCCAAGTACCCAAACTTCTCTTTGAAGAAGTGACTGCAACATCTGGGACCCTGGGTGCAAAACCTTCCTGGGTGCAAAACCTTAAATAAAACTCATCAATCAGCAGCACTGCAAGACAATTTTTTCTTCTCGAAGGATTGGGTGTTTCTCTTAATTGCAATTCAGCCTTCTGCAGTTGACCACCTACACTCAGGATGCCTTCAGAATCTATAAAAGGAGCTGGATGGACAACAAGGTTGATGCCTGGCAATGCAAGAAAACTCTTCAGCAAAATCTATTTGCAAGATCTTGATTGGGATATTGAGGGCCCTTTACATCTCATCCAACTGAGCTGGACCTGTAATAGGTGACCCGCTTGCACAAATTACCTGCCCAAATCTGAAACAGTGCGACTATTCATTATACCTTATTTAACTATCAATGTCTTTCCATTAAGTCTAGAAATAGTGACTGTCAAGTTGGCCTGCAGCACAATAGTTAGACACTTCATTGCAAGTGGGACTAGAATAATGAAGTGTACTCCGTGGGCAATGTTTATTATCATCACAGAGCCAGGCAGGCCCTGATCACCAATAGAGATGCTCGAGAAGCTGTGCAGAAATGATGCCACAAGAGGTACAATCTGATAGGTTATGTTCACTTGGAACATGATGCCACCAATAGACAGAGGTGTAGCTCTGAATTTCACTTACTCAATTACCGATACAGGTTTTCCACACGTGAAGGCCTTATCCACGAAAGTGCAATTGAAGGGTAATTCCAAGCATGTGTGTCTTCTAAGAACAAAATTAATGAGTAGTTATTCAACACTAAGTGCAAGCACAGACTAACACGTACAGCAACACAGAGCTTAAGGCGAGGAAGTGTTACTCTCATGAGAGGAGCCACCTTAGATTCAGCAACCAGCAAATGGATGGTGACCACATTCGAGCAAGACACTTGTCGAAGATACACTACAGCTGCATACCCGTTCTCTGAGCTGTCAGACAAACCATGCAGTTCAAAGGTGGAGTCTGCTCTGCTAAGGGTGATCCAAAGAGGAATGGTTATGGTGTAACATCAAGACAACTAATTTCGATTTCCCACTTGGCAATGTCGGAAGAAGCCGGGTAGTCCCAATCAATATTTGCCAGCCACAGCTTGGCTAAGAATCTCAATAACGACAACCATCCCAGTGGGTAAAAAACCCGGGCCATGTCCAAAGGTATTCCACGTTTTATCAGAACCAGGGGTCTCGGTTGGACATCTTAAACGGAAGTGCGTGTGCTGGGGTTCCATTGCAGCCCTAGAACATCCTCTGGATACAAGCCTTCCAGCACAGTAGGGCAGTTGCTAATGAGCCCGCGAAACTGGAACCTACATCGCTAGAGCAACTGTTGCAGTTCCTGTCTCAGCTTCACAGCAGAAGTGACATCGCTGGTACCTGTGACCACATCATCAATGTGTCAAGACAACAAAAACACTTGCAGCACTCGCATAGAATTCCTTCTCATCTTCTGCTAGTGCAAAGTATGGAGGGCAAGAAATGGGGCCGAGCTAACACCGTATTTAACTCTGAGAGTCTGATCTTCAGACTTCCTCCTAAGACTGCGCTGGTAATCTCTATGCGCTTCAGAGACCAGAATTTGGCGGTACATTTGTTTTATATAACCTGTAAATACAATCACTGTAATTTTAAATTGAAGCAACACTTCCACTATGTCCCTTTTAAGCTTAGATCCAGTCAACACTACATCATTCAAAGACAAACCAGAACTGGCCTTCGCAGATGCATCAAACACAACACGAAGTTTGGTGGTGGTACTATCAAGCTTGTGCACACAGTGACGAGGGATGTAATAGGAGCAACAGGAATTTACACCTGAACTGTCAACACATCTCATATGAAATGAGTTAATATAATATTGCATAAATGAAACATAACTTGCCTTGAGATCTGCCTGGCATTTAAACATTTAAAATGATGCTGAAGTGAATGGAAACGTAGTGCCGAGGAGTAGGAGTCTCCTAGGTCAGGATCCAGACTCTAAGGGAAGTAATACACTAACAACAATTTTCATCACAAAAATGGCCTTCTGCAAACAATTTTTCACAGAGGAGATTGTATGGTGATGATCATGGTTTATCAGGAGGCAGTTCTTACAGTTTCCAAAGTTGTTCCACAAAAGTGTACAGTTGACGTGTGACGTCAGTGATTGATAGGGACGTCACGGTAGGGCTAGTTTTAGGTGTGTCTGTCAGAGACACGGCTGGCTGTAAAGAATGACTTCTGATTTGTTCACTGGAGCCCAGCCGGTATACAACCTACGGGACGTGGCTTGGCGGCTTGGTACAAAGTCTGGAGTGTGCCGAATGACCTTACGTATTACCGGCCTGCATACCACAACTGGTTTACCTTTGACGGGTGTAACCCGGGCTAGCTCCTGGTTCTGCTTCAGCTGGGGTTGGCTACTGCTGGAGTTCCATGTCCAGGCTCAGGACAAAGGTAGTGCTGCGGCTGGTGATGAAAGTATAGACCCGAGTAGGGCTGCTGGCTAGGCTGAGTCCTAGGCAGAGGGCGACGACGGTATGTGGTTCTCTGGAGTCTTGACTGGGGGCTGACATAAGGAGGGGGAGGGAGCTGGGGTGTTCCTGGGGGGTTATGCTGCAAAGTGCAGTTGGGGCTGGGTTACAGCCCAAGTTAAGCTTGGATATGGTAACTGCCTTTCTAATACGCCACCTGGTACCATTCCTACGGGTGTAAGGCATGTAGGTAGGTTCTACAGTCGGCCACGCAAGAGAGGAGCAGGCGACGAAGTACCCTAAGTGTTGAGCCAAGTTGAGGCAGAGCTAACCAGAGTTGTACCCAAGTACTCTAACCGGTGACAGTTCAGCGCAGTGGTTAGAGCAGTGGGTTTACCCCCGGAGTCCGACGACATGGGTGTGGACCAAAGGAGCCAGGCATTCAGACTCAGTCTCTCACTCTTTCCGGCAATATTTCAGCGCAGTGAATGGAATGGAATGGACTGGACTGACTGACTAACCGCATTGTGGTTGTGACCTAATGATTAGGGCTCTACCGTACTGCACACCAGGTGCATAGTATGGGTGGCCGTCTAATGTGTATTGTTTTAACGTACGTGCACACAGTTAAAGGAGTCCGCAGTCCTACACTCGTTTCAGAAAATAGCTTGGGAATGCAGCAGTCTCCTACTCTTCCCTGGTGGGCTGACGTCTATGGAAGTTGGAGTTACAGTCAACCTTAGCAATGATTACTCGGAAGTTAATAGAAGACGTGTTTATTTAGAGAGGAATAACACGGTGGCCCGTACTAACTCCAAATTTACCAAGAACTGTAACGGAAGTTAACCTACGCAAACCAGGCAAGGGGACCTGGGTCTGAACTAACAAAGCAGATGCTGCTAGGTAGGTATTATACTACAGCAGAGCACCCCTTAACCGGAATTCCCTCGAACGGAACTCCCCTTAACCGGAATTCCCTCGAATGGAACTCCCCTTATCCGGAACTAATTTTCCAAAAAAAATTCAAACGTCGCAAAGTTGTGCCATAACTTTCCCGCGCTCGCAAGAGGTCTTTCGTTGCTCACACCAGACTAGCATGATGAAGAGACAGCCGGCCCAAGTGGCACAGCTACAGCTATGCTGCATAATGACATAAGTGACAGTGACTAATGGCAATGTGTGACACATGCCGTTGGTTTTAGTAGTGCGACTTTCAGAATTTAGTGTTCTAACGTGTTAGTGTACATGTACCATATTTTGGCGTGTATAGACCGCACCAAAAGTTTTTGATGAAAATTAGGCATAATTAATATTTCAAGTATAGGCCGCACTGAATATCGGAACCTTCGTAGGTATCTGGTTTTTTCAGTATCGGGCCATCACTAGGAGATACAAAGCACAATAGTCTAGGACAGGCAGGCTAAAGTATGCTGCGACCCATACGCGTTTAAACACACGTGATGAGCTATTCATTTCTTATTATTTTTTTTATTTCCTTAGAAACTAAGTTAAAACATTAGAGCGTATTGTTCGTTGACAAATTTCTGAACATGGTTTAGGGGGAAAATATTTTTTAAGCCAATATCTCGTAAATAACCTGCACCCCACTTTTTGTCATTTTTTTTTTGTAAAAATGTGCAGCTTATACACGCCGAAATACGGTACTTTGTGAACTTGGTCTATAATACGTCAGCCCTGCTCTTGTAAATGTATGTTGTGCCAATATGCCATGCAGTAGGGAACGACTGTCAACGGAATTGACTATACTTCAGGAAGTTTTATCAGATGCCCATTAACACAAACAGTAACGTGATATCCAGATCTCCCTTACTCACTACAGACACACATGCTTGCGAAGAGATAAGAATACCCCCTAGAAAGTTGAGAATTAAGTACATTAACGCACTCACATTTCATAAACGGTAGGTAGTGTTTTTTTAGTGGTTTTGTAACTTTAAGGATAAAACTAATAATTTACACTCATCGATTTCTTAAGTTAAAATTATGTGCCACATATACACGAGTTCAGACTAAAAATGTGTTATTTTTCACACCATCCCACCCTCATTTCCCATAACCGGAATTTTCCCTCAACTGGAATAGCCCTTCCCCCGACGATTCCTGTTGAAGGGTGCTCTACTGTAGCTAACCTTAACTAACTAGATGCTTGTTGTCCAGAAGGGAATCTGGTACCACTACCAGAAGGGTGGTGGGTGTAGAAAAGATGTGTCGACTTCTTTGAGTGTTTCTGGTGATGGTCTTGAAGAGTGTCTGGTAAGTCGTGAGGTGCGGGGTGACGAGATAGTTTTAAAATTTGAATGTAATTTTGAATCTCATTCAAATTATTCGCGAATTTCAAATTCTTTTGAATCAAATTTTTGTAACATTTATTAAATTCAAGGAATGATATTTAAAAGTATGTACTTACCATTTATGTAGAACTTACCTTAGCAATAACTGGATGATAATGCTTGTTGATACTCCACCACTTGTACGGACTGCTAGGCCTTGGTAAGCAGAGTGGTGCAAGGTAGCTTTCAATACAGTTTATTAGCTTGTGGTTGTGAAGTAAGAGAAAGTTTGTCCAGTTCATCCCACATTGATCCAGTATTTTCTGATTGTACCTCAGTGAGTGTGTTCATAGGTTCTTCATCAAGAATATTCATAAGTGTCTTCTTAAGTAGGCTAATAGCATGCTGCCTTTCATTTTCCTTTTAAAATAGAGCAGCTTTGTACCTTGGGTCAACAATGGTGCACAGAGCATTTAAATCGTCCATTTTGTACAGTAGGAATCTGGTAGCCAGAGGCTTTAAAACATTTTGTGCAAATGTTACACCTGGTGTCAGTTAATTTTTCTTCACAATTCATTGTTGCTGCCTTCAGGCAATGAATCACGGGAATATGTTGGATAATTGTTCTCACTAGACTCTCTAGTAGCTTCTGCAAAGTGTTTCATTACTTGTACAATTCCCTCTGTAAGTATCCACTCACTCAAAGAAAGAGACTACCCGTGCTCTAAGAGCTAAGCTCAACCGCAATGGCTTCTCGCAGGAGCAGTAACTTTTCTAACATAGCATACTCACTGCACCATCTAGTTTAAACATGTTGAACTAATTTCAACTTTGACAGCTGCATGTTTTCCCAAACTCAGCACAGCCTTGACCTGGCAATTTAACTTTTGTTATAATGGCCAACAATTTTGCGTACATTAGAAATTACCGGTTTAACATTGGGTGTAGAGTTCTTGGAGTAAGAAATGGCAAGTTTTAGTGTATGGGCAAAACAGAATCTGTGGATGTAGTTTGTACCACTGATAGATTTTAGGTTGCTGGCATTGTCAGTAACTATAAATTTTTTTTTATTGGACTCTGCTGGTCTGGGGGTGGCAAGCACCAGCTTTTGGCCATTTCACACAATCGTTGTCAAAAGGTTTTCTCCAATATGCAACTCTTCAACATATATGTTACCAAGCGTAACTAACTTACATTCAAAATCAGTTTTATAGTGACATGCCAATGACATGTAACTATCTCCTGCTCTAGACGTCCAATTATCTGTAGTCAATACTACATTTTTGGGGGTCTCTTGGGTGGCATTATCAATCAGACCCTCTTTGATCAAGACCTCTCTCTTTCTGACTTACATAATTCAGGAACTATTTGCCTAGAAAATGTAGTGCTGGCTGGTGTATGATAAATAGGTTTTAAGTGATTCATTAAATCAACAAAGTCTTTTTCTTCTACAAATCTGTACAATAAATGACATGGTAATCATTTTGGCAATTTTTATATTAATTGCATTTGCTTCTTTCCCCTGTGCTGGCATTTCTTATTTTTTTTAAAAAACCTGACAATGTCTGCTGTTGTTTACTTATATCACTCCCAGATGTTACTGCAGGAATGGTTGATGTTTAAGCACTATTCTCTTTCGATACTGCTGACTGCTTCAAAAATTCCTGATACTGGAAGGTATGATGGCAGTAAAAATGATTTTTAAGTGAATGCACCTGAAATTATGAAGAAACGTACGTACCTCATAAATACATGAGGTACAAATTTACAGAAGTTGTTTTTGGTAATCCTGAAAATAAACGGCAGCAGCTGCTCAGGCTAGTAATGTATCAGAATGAAAATGTAGCTCTGAAAATCAGTTGTAGAAATTATGTTCTAAAGATGACAACAATTTGGTATTAACACGTGGGCATTTTCAGTTACTTACTACACTGTAAGCATTTTGCGAATCCATCGCCTGGTTCAAAATAATTCCGCAGTGGACTTCCTTTTTTATTCTGCTTCATATCACTCATGATCGATTAAATTTCTTAACAGTTTCAGCACGCTCGTTATTCTTTTATGGACACAAGCTCGCATAGTCAAAAATATCACGAAAATAGAAAATTTAAAAAAATTACACAGCTCAAAATACAACAATTCACAAGATTCAAAAACTTAATACGCAACATAGAAAGGTGCTGTGCCTACAACATCGTATCTAAAGAAAAAAAAAAAGACAACCATTTATAAAACGGCGGATTGAACTATGCGACTGATTGCAAGTATTATCTTAGAGGCATTTACAGCAAGTTTTTTTCTGGAATTTGCATTATTATAATAAATGTAGTTCAAGGTAGTAACGAATGTTGTAATCAAACAGAATTTCTGGCATTAAATACACCACAAACGTGCATGAAAACTCTGTGTCAGATCCTTCTAAAGACTGGCTTCCGCATGACTTTGTAACAAAATTAATGAACATAATTTCAGAATTTTAATTAAATTAACGTCGCACATCTAATTTATAAAGTACTGTATATTGTTCTTGTTGGGGCATGAGTTTTAGTTGTACGTCGGTGGATTTTAATGAAAAATTATTTTATGACAAGTGTTTTAGTTACAGCTATCCATATACAAAATAATAATGCTGCGAGTGTTTTGGTACAACGTATTTATTTCTCACGTGAATTGCAAATTTGTAACATCCCACTCTGCTCCCACTAATAAAGTTTGTCCTGTGTCCTGACAAAATAATGTCGCACCAATTTAAAGCCTGTTCACAATTCCTAAAATTTGGTCTGTGTACACCAGCGTAAGTATAATATTGATAGTTTATGTAAGGTTTTCATTGTAAATTATACTAAAAATGAATTGTGAAAGTTGCTAGACATAATGTATCGAACTCATGACTTGCAATTTTATTTGTGCTTTATTTTTATGAAGTAGAATAAAGGAATGCGTATTTATAAATCCTTGAAACTTTAAACTTGATCAAATATTTTACTGACAAACACGGGTGTATCCAATACAATTAGCAAGTCAAATTATTTTTAAATCAATTCTATTTAGATTTTCAAACTGAATATTGAAAAATCTAATTTGAATATTTGCAGAACCCTAGTGTACAGTGATGGGTTGAAACTGGAAGCGACAAAGAATGAGGAATATGTGGTGACTGCAAATGAGGCAAACTGCTGTAGAACTTTCCCATCACGATCCAGCCAAAATGCATGTCCACAGCTACTGGAGTACCAGGTGGTCCTTCACATTTGCTTCCTTTCAACAGGTAGGGAAAAAGCTCTGCACCCAGCAGCATGTCAATTGCCCCTGGAGTCGAAAAGGTTGGGTCTGCTAACTGAAGATGGGCAAGATGGCCCAGGCTTCAGGGTCCACAGGTGCAGATGGGAGGTGTCCTGTTATGTGAGGTAACAGTAAAGCATCTATTGAAAATAATGTCTCTGTCTGCTCACAAGCCTTTGCCACACAAGATACCTCACCCTGAGCAATGTTAAGTGGTTGAGTTTTCTTCCTATGAGGGATATCTAAGCGAGATAAGCAGTTTTCAAAGATAAAATTGGCTTGACTACCAGAGTCCAGTAACACACTGATGGGTTGGAAGGACCCTGACACATCCTGTACACCAATTACAGCAGTTGACAGCATAACCACTGCACTACTGGATTTCCTCAAAAATGATGAGCACAGTCACAGCGCACTTGTATCACCACTCGAGCTGCAATCTGGTACTTCTACAGATTGTCCCGATCCATCTGGGGACATCCTCTTCAAAGGATGGTTTCAGGAAGTGCAGCACAGAGTGATGCCATGACTTGCAGTGATGACACGAGACTGCTGAGGGACAATTTTTACCCTGTGTGAGGGGTGCAAACAGTTTGAGTTCCTTGACAAGTGCAAATTGTTTCTTATGTGGCGTCTGTTGAAACTAGGGACATTATAACAATGAATGTGCAGTGTTGCACAAGCTGCAAGAAAGGGTAGGTTTCACCATAGATATTCAATGAATGGTAACTTTTAGACAGTTTATGATATGCTGAAACCTGCACAGGTTTGGTCTTTGAGGATGCCAGCCTAGATATTGATTCAACTGCTTTGACTCGCCACAATAAAAATGTTTAGAAATTTAAAATGATTAGTTTTATTTGTAGTGTTTGATATTTGTATAGTGAAAAAAAGTGCTTGAGGAAGAGAAGGCTAGTGCATAAGATACAATTAATTTCTCTGTGGAGCAACTAGACACACACACAAGAATTATGATGCGGATTAAAATTTCTCATACCACCTGTAGGATACAGGATGGTTCATAGGGTCTGAGTTACCTTTCTGGCGCAGACTATGGGTGCCTTGAATGTTGAATAGGAGTAGTAACAAAATAACTGTAGTCACTCGGTGTTTCAATTGGCTGGGTTATATTGTCTTGAATATTATACACATATACAACCCCGAGATGTGGTAGCTTGCGAGTTGGGGCCTTAAGGGCTAATTAACGTACTGTGATCTCTCTTGCCGACGTCTTGGGGGAGGGAGCGCGGCGCTAGGCATCAGGGAGGTTTCTTTGAGCGAGAAACTGATACTTAGCTCCACTTGTAGTTCTGGGTGTTCCGGCAGTAGGTTGAGGTCCGGTGCTTCCGGCGGCCTTTCACAGGCCCTGGCTTCGGTAACGACTCTCCACGACTGCTGCTCCGGGTTCTCTTCTCGATGGACGACTCCACAACACACCTCTTTCGGTGACCTCACAATCTGACTGACACTCGCGAACTTCCTTGCCCTGCAAGTCGGCCTTTAAACCCTCTTGACATCCCCCTTAGAACCTTACACGTGTCTTCACTCATTGGAGGAGGGGGAGAGGGGGTAACCTGTGCCCCCACGGCCAAACATTGTCAGCTCTTCTTACTCGTCTAACTAGAGATGTGTGTTGGCGCCAATCTAGCTTACTTCTGCATTTTCGTAGCATGTGTTCATGTTCTCCTGCGTTTTGCTAGGGGAGGGGGAGACTCGTGGCACAACTGCCAAGCTCTGTCAGCCCTTTTCTTGTGTATCTCGGGGTCTGCGATATTCTAGCCGCTGCCCTCCTTGGCACATGTCTTAATTCCCTTGTGGGCGAAAATCGCTAGCCTACCTCAGCATAACCTCGGTACGCGTTAATGGCTTGTACGTACTCTCGTGTCGACCTGACCTGGCCACACGTGTCCTGCGGCATCTGAACTGTAGGCACTCACGGGGATAAGAT
>NQII01001587.1:356685-441240 GCA_002778355.1 Clitarchus hookeri | reverse complement strand
ATTTAAACACTTTTAAATAACTTTGATGCATGATCTTGTTTCTTTGTGTGTAAATATATTGTTTTGAATATTTTTATTTTGTTTAGTTAAGTTTTTTTTCCCCATTTAGGAACTGAACCTCATTTATCACATTAAAATAAGGGTTCTACTTTCATACATTTCAACTTTCATACACAAATTTAGGAACACATTGTGTATGAAAGTAGAGGACTGCCTGTATATGTATATCTATCCCTTTCTTTCTCCCCCCCCCCTCAAACCTTTTACATTTGACAGTTAAACGTAGTCACATGGCAGTGTGTTTAAGTTTACATGTAGAAGGGCTTCAGAAAAGTGTGAAGTAACTGTGAATGGCCTATACCACCAAAGTCTGATTCACGACTACAGAAATGTCTAGTGAGCGGGTGTTCTCAAGTGCCAGTAATATTGTGAGAAGCTTACGGGAGCAGTTATCAACAGAACACTTAAAGGAACTAGTATTTTTGCATCAGAATCTTAAAATAAAATGTTTAAAGCTTTGTGTGAATTGTGTTTTAATGAAAACTACATTTTGAATCATTACTATGTTATAAAAGTCAATTTTTTGTATTTAAATATTGGAATTATGAATTATCTTTCAATTGAATAGCCTTGAGTTAGCGTTTGAAACTAATTTTTCATTAGTTTTATGTTACTTGCTCAAATCTATACAACGTTTACTTTTAACATAGTTCAGATACTTAAAAATGTAAAAGTTATGCAGGACATTACCAAATGTAAAGAGTGCATTCAGAATTCAAATTTCATGATTTTTAACTGCAACAAGGAAAAACTACCCAACACCACCAGACTTCAAAATTCACTACCGCAGACCTCTAATTTTATCATTATTTATATTATTTTAATCAATACATATTTAAGTGGAAAATATTCTGAAATACTTAACAATAAGGATGAAAGGGCAACCTTACAAAAGCACAATTGTCATGTAACACACATTGTCATGTCACAGTAATTTTTGTGCGATCAATCTTTTATATTATCGAGACATTTAAAACTGCTGAAGAACATTCTGTAGCGCGAGTTTTACAATATTTTTATGTCGCACACATACAGCTTTTGTTCAATTGTAGATACCAATATTTTAATTAAATCCCGTACAGTTCAATATTACTCCTACAAAAATGTAAATTAGCACACGAGTTAAGATGAAATTTTCATCACTGCTGTAGAGACCTGAAAATTTATCAAACGCTATAAATGCAAATTTTTCCATAAAAAATGAAAAATTGTGATTTTTGAGAATTCTAGCTGTAATTCACGAATTGTGAAAATCCTGTAGTATTATCGCAAATTATTGCTTCTTACGACTTATTTTGTTTCTTTTTGTATATTCAAATACGAATGCATGCAGAGTTGGTCACTAGATTTCTTCGATTTATCACCATAAACGAAAACATGTTTTACTGTCCGTAACGTGGGTTTACTGCCATAAATTTGACTAAAATAATTAACTGCAATACCAAGATTGTTATGCGAGCGACTATGAAAACACACCTCCAAAATCTCACAACCAGGATTAGCAGTCATACCTTGAATCGCAAATCTGCACAACAATGAAACAAGGACATAACTTTCCTGAGCTTGAGTTACTTGCTTAACAAATACATCATCATCTTTAGCAACATCAGTATTAAAACTTCCAATATTATGGAAAACATGTCTTGAATAATATCTCTTCTTATAATAACGACGTTGCCAACACCACTCGCAAATTTTTTAATTGAATATTTTTTTCATGAAAATTACGAATGCATATATGTATAAATGTAACACTAATAAATATGGCTGGAAAGTTAACAAAAAAGCAATGCAAAATTAAGGAAACCCTATTCACTGCACTTCATCCCTATTCAGTGCATTTCATCAATCTGCATATTAATGACATTTTTATTTCTTAGCTAGTAACTGCGACTGTTAGTTGCTCTATAGATAATAATTCCGCTACGTCTACAGCTATTTACTGTGCAAGTGAGCATACTGGAAAAAATTAGAGTGAATTGTTTATTTGTGTTTCGTTTTACACATAAGATCAACACTTCTTGGTTCCCTTGAGAACTTTATAGAACAGGGTTCTACTGTATTATGAATGTTTTCTTTAATATTCCCATTTACAATGTTTTCTTTTAGTTAAACTTGACAAATACCTAACATAGGCCTATCTATTTGTTCAACATAAAGTTTAATGAGGTTGGGTGTTTTTTGGTTGTCTAATATGTCTAGTCCACATCTACAGAATGTCCGCATCTATACAAATTTGATGTCAGTCCCCTGAAATTCTATGGACAGAGGTTCCACTGTACTATTTTTTTAATTTGAATGCCTAAAAATTTACGTTAGTTTTACATTTCAAAAGGACCAGCGCCAAAATATGAAACCAAAACAATATTAGTGCATCAGAAACCAGTTTTCTTTGTATTTAAACCATTCCTACATTGAAGTTTTGCACACCACTTCCCTACAGCCCATTCTGACTTATGTCCTTTATGTTTATAAGGTCAAATCAATTTCGATAAACAGTTTTTCTAACAAACGTAAAAAGTGGATTCAATAGCATGTATAGTGTACCTTAATTGCAACAGACAACCTATCTGTTTCCACAGCTGAGTCAACAAGCTCAATAGTTTCTGCATCCGATGTTGAGAAAGCAGACACATTTGCTGCTGGTGATACATTGGGAAAAGTTGGAGTCTCTTCAGCCTGCAGGGAAGATGTAGAGATGTGCTGGGCCTGGGGAAAAATACTGCAGTTAAACATTTGAAAGTATAAATATTAACACAAAAAAAAACAATCAAATAAAACTTTAAAGTAAATACAGTAAAACTTCTGTATAATAAAACTCAAGGGGCTGAATTTTAGTGTACTTATATTCAGTGGTTCTTTATAGAGAGATGATTAAAATGAAGTTTCCTTGCACTCAGAAAATTTTTTATCTACTTGAGTTGCTGCTGAAACTGCATTTAAGAAAAACATTAATTATGTCACACACCATTTACCAACAACTAATACTAATTTCAAAGTTTCATCATTAAAAAAAAATTATAAATTAACAAATTTCTTATCAACTTGACTATCTTGATGTTTCCTGTTCAAAATAAGCAATGGTATTGGCCTAAATGTGTAGTTGTAAACCCCTGCTGTTTGAACCACCACGTGGTATACTTGCCCCACACAATAAACACTTAAGTTTTTGTACTGTCTATGTGAAGGTGAAAAATACTGCCACACAAAATTAGATTTATACACCATCAAAGCTTGTTACAACCTTAATTTTTCTGCAATATTTCAAAATAGTTACTTCCAACAATTTGCAAAACACATCTGAATGCAGAAATGGTAAACGGAATGTCATTTTTGTGTTTTTTCCCTCTTCAGTGCGTCAACGATAGCCAGCAGTTTTTTTACAATTGCCAACATAAAAAAATTAATAGTTGTATTCACTGTGCATCGCCACATTTTTATTGCTGTTCATAAGTTCAATATTTATGTTTTCTTTTATAACATAAAATATTGTTATAAAAGAAGCTTTAATTAGATGGACTAAAAATTACGTTAGGCTTTAATTTCCCTTGAACAATGCTTTGCGCAATGTCTAGCAGCGATATATCGATCATGGAAAGTAGACTTTTTCCCCCCATAAATTTACGTTTGGTACTCTAGTTTGCATGGTGTTCTGTAATCATGGCGAATTAAAAAGAAAAGTTACCTAAATTTATTTGAATAGTTTTTACAAACATGAAAAGTTACTGTATTCGCCCGAAAATACGACTACCCTGAATGTAAGATGACCCCGATATTACGAGATCATGTTTAAAAAAAAAAAAAAACAATTTACTCACAATTTTAATTTTCTTGCTTAGAAAGTCACTACATGGAATCACAAAAAAATAATAAGCTCAATCACTTTTAACTTTATTGTTTAAAAAATTGCATCAAATAAAAATACCAAAGGACACATTGATTCTATAAGTGTACACTATAGTAAATGTTAGTATTTAATTTTTTTTAAGACATAAAATAATACTGTGTATGTTTGAATGAAGAAAAAATTAAGTTAACCTAGAGGTTATGCCACCGTCTTATTTTGTTACACATGTCTTTATCATCATATGTGCAAAATTTCAATTAGTTAGCTCTACTAGAAGGGGATGCTCATTGAATCGGAAATATCAAAATTAATTGTGAAATTACTAATTACAGTAGGAACTAGGGAGTTAAGAAAAATACAGATAGATGTGGAATAATATGGTTTATTACAATAACAATACTTAAAACAACCAAAAATACAACTTTTACATAGAACACGTTGTTTCTTTATTTGCGATACATTTAGTAGCGACTTTTTGGTCGTCTCAGAGGACACTGTTTTCCTGTTCTCTTAAACAACATGCAGTATAATTTGATTTTCGTCTTCATCTTTTGTGAATAACTTATTATAATCTTCAAATAATTTAACACCCCTTTCAGCTGTATCATTAACGACACAAAGTTTTTAACACAATCTTTGCCTTGAAGATAAACTAAATTTTCATTCCAAGTTTCCGGATTTAACTGCAAGAATGAGTCTTTTATGTCAAGAAGAGTGTGTGTTTGTGATGTTCTTTTCGATACAAAGGCTCCCAAGGTGGTCTCACTTGTTAAAATTGCAGGGTTACCTGTTACCAAGAGAGAGCCAGCTTCAAGTTTCATCCTCTCAACAATCGCTGCTTTCTCAATACATATCACCTTGTCGGAAAATAAGGCACGGCCTACGAGCTCGTCGGACAAGTACCATAGGTGACGTTCTAAGACACCCCTTTCAGCTTTTCCAATTTCCGGATTGATGGCTTCATATGCTTTGAAATTTTTCAACAGTTGTAGATCATTACCTGGTGTTTCGGCTGCCAAAGGAGCTTCAACTCGTGCTTTGGTACAGCCGCGCACCAAAATTGACAAACCAAGAAAGCTCTTTTTCTTCCCTTTTGGTCAGCTTAAACACATTCTGATCTCTAAACAAAAAGGTTTTAATTGTATACAACAGTTTTGTCATCCAACATGCATGATGTATTAGCCCAGGAGATCGCCAATGAATTTTCTGATGTGTTTTGTTTAGAACTATCATCGTGAGTTTGATAAGCTCGAGGTAATCGTCTTGGATTTGTTTTTCTCCAGCCATAGCTTTTGCAAGTACCTCTAGGGTACTCTGAGCGAATAACTCTGTGTCTGGACTTAAATCAAGCCTTTTGTAGTGTTCACGCGAATAGTTCTGCCAAACTTCTCTAAACTTTTTAAACAAAGGAATCTCCGCAGAGCTTGATGGGCCAAAACACAATTTAAATTCCTTAGCAAGCTCTTGCTTTATTTTTATTTAAAAGCAGCGACGTTTTATGAATTTTCTACAATTTTTCAATGCAGTGTTTCGGTTGTTTAGTCGGTATACCAGACTTTTGCCAAATCTGAAGTAATTCTTCTATAAGAAAATGTGCAGAATCTCTTACGTCTTTTTTCTCTTTTAAAAACTTGTGATACAGTTGTAGTACTTGTCTTAGCATCGGAAGCTGATTCAGCCGAGATAAAGGCTCCAGTTCCCGAAAACCAATCAAAAAAATGTGATATTTGTGTCTCAAAGAGGCCATTTTTCAACACTGGTACACTATTTAACTGAACTTTTGATGTCTTAAAGTCACTTCTGTCTTATGAGAATCTGTTAACCTTTATTTTACAGTACTAAAGTTCACTTTAACATGTAAACATAGACTGTAACAAAAAACGCTAATGTTAGCATTTTTCTTTAAAAAAAAAAAAAAAAAACACACACACACACGCACGCGCACACGCACACACAAATGGACATTCCTTGAGCACCCTCGTGCACTAAACCTAAAAATTTGAAATTTTACATTGATAATATAAAGGGTAGAGGTTACAAAATTAGGGGGTGGCCCAATCAAAAATAGAAAGAAAAAAAATTGGACCACCCTAATATGGCACATTATTTTAACTCTTAATGCTTCTTGTTTAGCTAGCCATAGTTCATCAAGGGTGCATCTGTGGGGACAGCCAGGACATNAAAGGCAAGACATTGGAGAAGATGCCCCATGTCCTGAAGTGCACCGCAGTCGCATTTGTCGTCGTTCACGTCCAGCAAACCCCANACAGCCAGGACATTGGAGAAGATTCCCCATGTCCTGAAGTGCACCGCAGTCGCATTTGTCGTCGTTCACGTCCAGCAAACCCCATTTGATCAGGTTGGACTTTACTGGAGCTACCCCAGTTCTTATGTGATTTAGCATTCTCCAGTTTTCCAGTCCCAAGAAACACAGTTGGGTGGGTCCTCTTTTATTGGATAGGTGGAAGGGGGTTCATCTAGCGTTTTACTCAGGAATCGGTGTCTGGATTTCAGTCTGCTTGGGCCGCACTCATGGTCGAATAATGAGTGACGAACATCGAAGGTTCGCTTGAACTTCTCGGTGAACTCTTGGGCTCTTCTGCGGGATTCAGGGTCTGTGAAACCTGCCGCTTTGTAGAGGTTTCCTATTGGAGTGGGTTTCATGCAGCCTGTGACCACCCTGCAGGTTTCATTCAGACCGATGTTGACCTTTTTTGCATGGACATATGAATGTAGATACTTAACACTTCATACCATGTTATCTATGAGTTTCATGTTTTGAATTCCAAATGGCCACCATTATTTACATAACAGCAGTAGTTTAATGCTATAACCGCAATGTAAATAGGGAAGTTTAGATACTAGTATGTATAACTGAATTATATTTAGTGTTATTATAAACTGTGTGTGTCTATATTTATATGAAAAATGTATGCATTTACATGTGATGTGATTGGTAGTCAAATGGATATGTAAACATTGCATGTTATTGTAGGTTGAAACAGTTTGCTGTTGTCAATTGTAAGAAGACCCCTATTTTTTTTAATACAGTTTAAAGTGAAAATTATTGTCTTATTTTTGGGTGATTACGGTAATTTTGAAGTGGTAGTGCTACAAATATGTGTTTCAATCAGAATCTGTAGACGGTAATTTGTTATACATGACAAATAATGAGCAACATAAAAAAATACCACTCAGAACCAAAAGTTTTTCTGACTAATCAAAGTTGTTGTTGGTACTTGCCTAAGAAACGCTGTATTTCAGAACCAAGGAATCTAACTAACCCATTCCAAAATTGTCAGTAAATTAGATACACCATCTTCAAGGTAATATATTTAGGTTAGGTGTGATAGTTGTGTGACTTTTAAAAATATATGTCTTAACATTTTTTTTAAATCTGCATAACCACAATCTTTAACAGAGAGCTGCAGATTATTACCGATGCCGATGTGTAGAAATTAGCCGATCACTATGATCGGCAATCGGCACAGGCCCAGCCCTAGTATGAATATATTATAATCATTTCAAGATACGGATGTAAATTGTATTACTGCTGGAACTCTCAATGGCTTTAAATCTGTAGTTCTTACAAACATAAACAGCATATCCGCTTCCTCCAATCAAAGGTTTTTTTCCAAACTAAACTATACAGGAAGTTATTTGGACGACTGCAAGTCCATAGTTTGCTGTACAAGCAACATTGAAAGTTCTACATGCAAGAATATAGCTACAATGAAAGGAGATATTTTTTTACTATGCTTTAATCTGAATATCTTGAATGGAAAATAAGTGCTACCTCAAAAAAGGCAGTACCTAACAATGTTTCAGGTTGACTGGCACGTGTACGCGCAGGCACATTGGGCGTACACACAGGTGTGCATGCGTGTATTTGCATGTGTGAGCATGTGCATGTCTGTGTGAACGCACATGTGTGAGTACGTACACGTGTGAGCACATGTGCATGTGTGCATGCATGCATGTGTGTTGTGTAATTGCAAATATTACGTGTGCAAAATTTATACGTTTTACACATAAATTGTTTTTTCTGACAAAATAGTTTGCAAGTAGCATCTGTTTGTTTATCACAACTTTGTAACTTTGCTCTAGGTGTGCAATGTGCTTAAGTTTCAGTGATTTGAATGTTTCCAACAATCCCTACAAATTACAAAGTCTAACAAGAAAATTTTAACTAAATAATTAAATAAACCTAGTAAAAACTAAGTACCTATGCAAGGAAATATGAATGGAATACAAGTTATTGTAGGCCTTGACTTCGCCTCATCCTCATGTGATTTCAAGTTACCTTGAGCGGGGTTTGAACCCAGAAGGACTTGTTACCAGTGTCCACCGGCATGCCCATAGGCAAGGGGAACCCAAGAACACGACAGTCAAGGCCATCTACACCGGTATGTCAGACATCACATGTTTGTTAATCACCCCACACGTGATAGAAGTCAGCCAAGCAGCAGAGCGCTGCCCCTAAGCTCGCGGGGGCGATGCAACCAGTGTACGAGGAAAACCGCTCTTCTAGTCTCCCCAGACAGATTGTGGCCTTTGCCGCTAAGGGAGCAGCTCCAGCCGGAAGATACTCCACCAGCCAAAGGGAGCCGAAGGACCCGCAGCCGGCCGTCCATATAGGCGAGCGCACAGCCCCCAAAACGCCAGTTGATACTCAGCAGCTTGCTCCACCATGTCGTGTGCTGGAGCTCTCTGCTTATACCGTCTTCCTCACAAAGGACCACCGCTACCTTCAAGATATCTTCCAGACCTTCGCCTAGCAACCTCCAAAGAAGTCTTCAGCCCTGTTACACTCACTACCACTTTATTAGCGACACCCCGAGTCCCTTCTGGACAACAGCATAGACTTGGTTAGGGTCAGTGTTTCCTATAGCTCCCTAGCTGCATCTGCTCTTGTCTAGTTTAGATCAAGGTCCCCTTCACCCAGATTACCGTAGATTTCTTCCATTACAGTTCATTAGAAGTTAGGAGTTAGTACGGGCCACCATGTCTATTCCTCTGGGGAATAAACACATGATCTTTCCTAACCTCCCAATACTTATTTCTAGGGTGAATGTGCTGTATCCATAGACGTCAGACTGCTAGAGAAAAGCAGAAGACTGCATCTTGGAAACCTCTTTGCGACCCTAGTGTAGGACTGTGGGCTCCCTTAACTGGGTGCACATAAGTCTCAAAACATACCCAATAGTAAGCCACCCATACTGTGGAACAGGTACGCAAAGGTACCTGGTGCAAACGTACGGAAAAGCCTCTACCACTAGTAACTCAATCCACACTGCAGTTATACACCAGGTCAGTCAACTCACTCCATCCACCACGTTATTTTTGCCGGTTGGAGAGATAGAACTGATACTGGTGGCGTCACCTTCTGGACCACACACCACGACGAGGCTAGACATCCCGAACAGCACACCGCTCCATCCACCACGTTATTTTTGCCGGTTGAAGCCATAGAAATGAGTCTCGGTGGACAAGCCCCTATGGGCAATATACATAGCTAGGGAATTCGTTGTCTGCTCTTCCCTAGGTGGTAGACCATTGTACCTACTCATATGCCCTTCACCCATAAGAGCGGTGCAAAGTGGAGAGCTAAGAGGGCAGTTACTGCCTCCAAACCTAGCCAATTGAACTGCAACCAAGTGACCACTGTCCCCTCGGGAACGAGCTCAAACTGCCCAGCAACTGGAGAGGCCTCACCTCCCAGTTCCCCCACTATCCCTCTTACAGCCACCCCAAAGACTGCCAGTGAGCCACACCCAATTATCATGGACATTCGCCTGGGAATTCCAGTGCCTCTGGGCATTGCCAACCCGTGCTTCAGAACCACGAGGGTCAGCAGCCCATCACGGGCACCAACCAGCTTTGCCAGCTGCACCACCACCACTGCCCTAGGACCAGGCCTTAGTTCCAGCCAGCAGCAGTGACTAAGCAGGGTGCTACCCTGGGCCACGGCCCCTGCAGGTAAACCAGTGCCTGTGTCTACACCAGCAGTTCAAAGAACCACGAAACTCACACCTGACTTTGTACCGCTTCTCAAGGCCACGCGCCCCAGTCTATACAACAGTCGGGGTCCAATCAGCAGCCAATAAGTAAAACCTCAACACAGTTAGTTAGTCCGTACTTCTGACCGGCACAATAGAACCTTGTCTGACAGTGACATTGTCATCAAACAGACGTCGCGCGTCATGATATTTGTGTGCATGTTCACAACTATCTTTTTAAGTTTGTAGCTGCTACGAAAAAAATTAACCAACAAATTACATACCTAAATTTACTGTATTTTTTGTTGGACTGGTGCGCCTTCGTTTTAATATTTATTCCAAGTGAGGTCATACTTTTAACAAAATAACCCAAACCATATCAACAAGAGGTTAAATAATACAGTTCATTCCCCACAGTTGTAACAGGGTTAAACAGTCGCGGCAAAACATTAACGTGTATTATGTGTAATGTGCTATATTGTGTAAAACACAAATATGTTAACAATATGTAAAATAATAACCATAAAAACTATCGTCTATACAGACATTGTTGAAAAATCATAAAGCTGACATAAATATGGTTATTGGTCTAATAGGTTTTGAATTGACAGAATTCACTGAACACCTGAAAACAGTAAACAAAGCATTTGACAGTTAAACAGTAGAAGTCACATAGTACTGAATGTTTACATGTAGCGGAAGGATATGTAATCATTAACCAAAAGAAGAACTTTTTAGCAAGGCTTCAGAAAAGTGTTAAGAACCGTGAATGGCCTATAAAGAGAAATCAATATCACAGTGCTAAAAGAATATTTTTATAACATAGATCCATTACCAAATTGTAACTACATTAGTTTCCACTGATGGTGTATCAAAAGTTTACATGGACCCCATTTTACCCATTATTGACAACTTGAATAGTACACTAGAACACCAGTACTGCTATGTCAATAGCACAGAAAACCTTGTTTAAAAAATAAACACCAGGAGTTTGCGACATTTACAGCTTTTTTTAGTTCAGGGCTAAAGGAGAAACTTTTTTGTTTACTATAGCAAAATAGTTTTTGCGTGAATGTGGGCTATTTTTCTACCGAATAAATGTTACATATAAATTATTGTACTGGGGATTTGGCAAGAATAATGTTAGTTGCTGCTAAAATATAAAATAAAGAAACATGAATATAATTTTGGTCCTCGGTTTCGGTTCTCAAAGCTAAGAACAGATGGAACCAAGAACAGAGAACCAGAACCAACCCATCCCTTGTACACCCAAGGTTACAGTTTTACAGTAAACTTCCTATCTGCCATTTTTTAAGGGACTGTCAAAAAATTTCCATATATGCGGGATTTCAATAGATGAGGGTTCTAACATGTACGTCAGTAAAATACCATTTCTGATCATAAAATACTTTATTTAGAGTATAATGAGAGCTGTACATTACGTGTGAATAAAGTTGAGCTAATAAACACAATAAAAATGGGAATTTAAAAAAAAACATATTGCGATATTAGTATTACTGTAAATATTATATTAAAAAATATTTCATGTCAACTCATTTAAATATAGAATACTCATCTTCTCAAAATACAGTATATAATTGATTGTAATCAGACACCAAATCCAAGCAGACCTAAAACTTTCAAACCCTCTGAAAATGAAAATATGACACCCAGTGCAAAGCAAATTTTGAATGTCCCACAAGCACTCGATCAGCTGAAAGAACATGGAGAGATTATCGATCAAGGAGTGTATTCAGGGCAGGCACGACGGCGAAGGGGAAGCGNCCACCTGTCAACTTTATGTTGGTGACACTACGCGCATGGCAAATGTTTGTATTTTAAAGTAATTAATTACATTTCATTGCAAAAAAACTGTAATTTTGAGATAGAAATGAATAAATGTGGAGATTGCCAAGCGCACTTTACTTGCACTGTGACAAGGCGTGTAAGGGGTAACAGCCGAGAGAGAGGACACGTTTTTTCTATTGCTAGGCAACAACTTCCCCTCTTGATGGCATGTAAGGGGAGGAAGGAAGGTGTGCGACTGAGACACAGAAAGAGGGGGGAGAGAGAGGATGCTAGGTCACCACGTTGGATGCTGGGTAACCACTTCCCCTCTCGTCAGGCATGTAAGAGGAAGCAAGCCAAACTCGCACATCACACCACACTGCAGACGTGTTGAGAAGACATACAACGCACCACAGAGCAGTGATAAACGGCGGCACACATGACTTATCTCTCGTCCAGTTACTAGGCGTTTGCATAAACAACCAGCATAAAAACTATTGTTGCTGGAAATCTTAGGTGACGGGACCGAAATATACTTTGATCGACGCAATATTCGATAAAAGATACCAGCTGTAAGCTTCATCATTATTTATGTATGAGTTTTGCCGGAACCACTGAAAATTAACTGTCATACGGTTTATCAGTACATGCATTTTCGGTATGAGAGTCAACTGTATTTGGCAGATGTCTGCATTTTCAGTTAATCAATAATTTTTCATTTAAAATACTTGTAATTTATGAGAACACAGACAAGAATATACTGCCATTAGACTTATTTCTTTACAACCTTCACTGATTAATAATTCAAAACCACAACCACCACCACATTCACAAATTTTTATTTTAAGATTCAAAATTGTGCTTGCCGTGGATGTCGCAGCGCTCTAGGTCCGTGCTTATGCATTATTTGGCGATTAAGGGTTCTGTACATGCCCTTCAAGTATATCAGTTTATTCAGGGGACATGTCTACTAAAATAAACAAATCCTCCAATTTTCTTGCCATAAACCACTGAAAAAAGGACATTGTACACTGCAAAACTTAAGACAAAAAGAAGTATGCACACCTAGGGCATTATTTTATTCAGAAGATGTCTGCCTTTTTAATGAAGTAAGCATTTTTCTTAAAAAGATGGTTTTATGCTAGAGATTAAACAGAAACTTCATGCAAAAAAGATGCAAGTCAAAAATAATTATAACTTTTAGGGGTTAAAATTTGTTAGTTTTGATAGTGCGATAGAAGTGATCGTACTGCAGGAGCAATCATGATGAAGAAACAATTTTTCAGCAATATTCGCAGGAGCCGTGAACAGTTGTAAAATTGGATGTCTATTGTACTCTGCAGCCACTTTAATAATAATTATTATTTTTAAATTATGTGCAGACATGTAAAGATCAACATTCCAGAAACAAAATACATACATCTTTTGCAGAGTCATCCTGTGATAGAGAAGCTGAAGAATTCTGGATGGCCAGTACTGCATTATTCCCATTATCCTTTGTAACTTTCAGAGCACCATTCTCGGTCTGAAAATCACACATCTTTTATAGTACAAACTAAATTTATCATTTTTTGAAGGACCAAAAGAAAAATCACTATGGAAGCAGACCAACAATGCATGCAGACTTGCTTTTATAGTTTACTTAACCTATAATCTGAAGTTAGAAAGTGTTGGGCATACTCAGAAAATAAAACATAACAAATCTCATTAGGAAATAATTATTTTTGAATATTTTATGTTATGGGGCAATTTACACAAACACATTTTCAAGAAATACATGATAGGCTGGAATAGAAACAATCACCCATTCAAATCATTATGTCCTTTTGGGTTGTAGAAATAAGTTGAAAAATAAATAAGCACTACTTTTTGTAGTATCTACAGTGCAACACAAATACCAAAAGACAGTTCTAGATATTAAAAAATTCTATGGTCTTCCATCAAGTTGATGCTTTTCTCACAACAAAGTGGCATCTAATTCCTATTTTTAGAATGGCAGCATGCACTGGAAAAAACTATACTGTTTGGTGCCTTAAATTATGGAAATTGATCCACTCTTCCTCTGATGATGCAATCTTGCACCAACTGAAAATTTGGCACCATCAGAGAAAAAGATGGCCAACTTGCATGTTTACAGTTAATGTGTGTGAGCTTCTTGTTCCAAGTGCAGGTAACTACCAGATATTAACGATGACCTTTGTGACAGCACAGCAGAGGCAAGGGCAAACTGGGATGAAAAGGCAAACTGTGTGTAACGTTCGGGCAGTTTACACTTCTGAATGCTATGTTGCCACGGCTTGCTCAAAGGTGGAACACGAGACTCACTACAATTGACACCGATTGATTAAGAAATAAAGTCCAGCGTATTTTGTTCTATATTTTATTTATCATTTGAATGACACAGTTCACTGACGAAGTTCCAGTATGCAGAGTACGAATCTTCACAATTAAATATACAAGTACAGACCAGCGCCACAGTCGTTTACAGATTATTAATGTCTCAAAACTGTCCGGAAGAAATAATAACTGCTGTTACCTCCCACACCGGCGGATAAATAAAATAAAGTCTAGTTGCCGATGTGGGGATTCTCGTCACGCCTAACGTGGCCTAAGCAAGCATTGTACCGCTGCCCTGAAGGGCGACTGACTTGAAGTGAAGTCGCCGCAGACTGACTCTGAACTGAGCTGAAGGGCAACAGACAGACGCGTCTTTGTGTGCTGCCTCTCGCCCCCCTCTCCCGAGATAAGGGCCTGGCCACGCACGCTCTCAACACGTTATCGACACTGCTCCGCACGTGATTGAAACTGCGTCGTACAACAAAAAACTGTGTTGTAGGAACTAAAACTGCGCAGTCAAAATAAACAAACCTCTCGTACAACAAAAATTGTACGACGCAGCCTGAAAGTTTCTAAATAATGCTGACGCTTAACAAAAAACTGAAAACTACGATGTTCGGAACGTAACGACAACCGTACTCCTGATAAACGTAAATAGCAAACGTCCACCCAATAACCTACAATAGCACCCGTATGCCAGATAAACAAACTATCACGGGAAATGAGCCACCTCGGCTTTAAACTTCAAACCCGATAAAAATATTACGAAGCTTTCCAAAGCTTAAGAAAAACTAAAGAAATTTAAACATGTGTCCCGAAACTTAAGAATATTGCGTCATTACATGTGGCTAAGTATACATACACACACCAGCTGACACAAGAAATTATGGATGGAAGAAAATTACATTTCAAAAAACGATCCATGTGGACTCCTTCTAAAGGGAAGTTTTTCCAGACCGTAAAGAAAGAAAAACAATGGATGCCGGAAAACAATAGAGAATAGAACGATGCATCAGTTTTACTATAGTATTAGTTAAATAACTTTAATGCAACAGGTGAGGCAAACAAAAGTGTCCCATGAAAACCCACTAAACAAGACCATTTCTCCACATGCAAAAATACCCAGATGAGAAAGACACCAGGAATCCAACTTGGATTACCACGGTGCAAGACCAGTGAACTAATCACAAGGGCCACTAAAAAATGGTAAATAAAAATGGCAAATTTCAGGAAATGAAACCTGCCATTTAAGTGTTATAATTTGGCATGAAAAAACCTTCCAGCATTAAATTTTGGTGTGAAAAAGCAGTTTTGTTAATAATAAACTTTTTACTTACAAAAAAATCCAATTTTCTTTAAAAACATTGAATACAATAAAACGAAAATTCATTATACGTATTATATGCACTAAACCTATTTCAAACACACCCAGAAACTTACAAAATACATGCCAAGAATCCTTACATGAAACAAACACTAAACCTTGAATTATTCATGCACTAAAAATTACATGATACACCAAGGGTGAGCTTGCCAGGTAATTTGCAATATTGATGCAATTTTGTTTGTTGCTCTTAGATTTAGCCAACACCAGAACATTCCAAGCACTTTACCAATATTATTTGATTTTGATTTTAATGATGTGTACTTTTAACATTCCAGTAGAATCACAATACAATTAACACATTGGGCATGGGTTGTTACATTTCAGTAGAATTAAATGTGAATAAATTACGTGTAATTAGCAAGCCAAAATTCTTTTTACCAATTTTGTTCTTCCATTTGTCTTCTCATAAAAAAAAATTATACTATTATCACTTGATTCTTCCAAAAAAATTAAATTCAATAATTATTACTAGTTTTTATCCTCTTGTTGCAGTAATTATATATTTTCTTCATTCTTTTCACCATTAGATTAAAAAATCACATATACTATTTAAATTAAGATTCATATTTATTTTTTATTCTTCATATTCACGTTCATTATTGACTGTTTTAGTAATAGTTCTGCTACAACATATTGTTCGATTTTACTTTGGCCTTGCTTGTGTTGTCACCTGTCCTTCGATTGGCTGTTGTCTGACCACACATCTCTCCACCAATCATCGATGGCGAGACAAGAGACAAGGATAATTTTCTTTCGTGAATTTGTTTGATACATAAACATTCAATTGCTTTCTACCTTCTAGGGTATAATTGGAAAAATAACTACAATATGGACTACTGAATACTGTCAAGAAACAAATGAAATATACTTACACATGATCTATGTCAAACTATTACATTAACCAAAGATTATACTGTATTTTGTATAACTCGTAACAAAGCGTAATAGGGAAATTATATTAAATGAAGTGACAACATAAGTATCCCATAATCATATCTAATTAAAATATCTCTGACCAACGGTAAACATAACCCCTCAAAAACTGCAATGTTGCATGCTTATGTGTTATGGCGTAAATTCACAGTCAACATTAGCTACTGGTATCCACACACTACTGCACAACTGCGTTCACAAAGGCTGTCCACTGAAATTCAATTTTTGGAATTCCCTGACTTTTCCCTGTTTTCCAGGCAGAATCTCACCATTTTTCCTGACCTACTTTCAGGGCCAAAACCTTCCAATACCATATTTTTCCACCACTGACAGAACAAAATGTTATCAGCGATGCAGAATTAAAATACATTGCAACACATCAAGGAAGCAGGACCAACATTTTATTCAGCCCATATATATTTCTCGAGATATACACCATTGACTTCACACAAAAATTGTTTATTTTGTAGATCCACGCCGTATGTGACATCGCAAAAATGTATTGCCAGTTCACAAAATTTAAAAATTGAAATTTTAACTCCAATATGCATTTTATTACAACATCCTGTATTCGCACAACGAACAACCTTTGCAGAGTAGTAAACAATTAACATTTTTCCTCACCCAGCTGAAAATTCCCTGACATTTCCCTGACTTTTCCCTGTTTTCCTTGTAGGTGGACATCCTGTAATAACAATCATCTTATAGTTAGAGCAAAATTGTGAGAACATCTACATCAGTAACACTGCCACTGATAAACAGTTCATCTTGTTAAGGCATACACTTAAAGCATTTGATACAATGATAAGACAGAAAAATTAGTTCAATGTTTGTACATTTCAAGCATTAAACCCATGACCTCCAGAAATGATCTCTAGTGGGTAACCCAGTTAACATTTCTCATACACATGTGGGACAACAGTTGCAACCACAATCAACATTAACGTAAGATTTTCGCTAAAAGACATTTTAATTTACCTTTGAAATTTTCACCAACACAGTTTTAAATACCTACATGGCAAAAACGCATTCACCTCATAGTCCATGATTTTCACTTCTAATTTAACTCTGTTTATGCAATAACTTTTTTTTTCTCCCATCTCTCAAAAAACCTAGTAGAATTTTTTTTCCGTCCTTCAATTTTGTGCGTACACAGAAAAAACCATACCCATTATACAATCCATGTTTATGTCGTGCACAACTTCTTTTCTTTGGTGTCAAAAATTAGGTTATTCAAAGCCATTAATGATATGAAGTGCTTCCTTGGAAATCAAATGCACAATCGTACAGGAACAAACTCCAGAGTGCTGTACTGTATGAAGCTTTGCTTCATCATCGTTGTAGCAGCACTGCTTGTGTTCCTTTATTTATGGTGGACCAAAAAAAATATGGGATACATGGTTCATTTTCCTTCGCTTTGCCAAGCTTCGTATTTTTTTTATCGGGAATCAAAATTAAAGCTGTGGTGATTTGTTTATTGCGGTATAACGTTATCGGGTGTACGTTTGCCGGTTCAAAAGTCTTAGTTTCAGCAGCGTCAACATTACATTAGAAGCCTTTCCAAACTACGGTGCAGTTTGGATGGCACTGCTGGCTCTGGAAGTTCAATTAATTTTAACTGACGGCGCAGTTAAGCGGGCTACCCAGTTTCGATAGCATAGGAAGAACGTGCGTGGCGGCCCACGCCAGGCCCTTATCTGTGGAGAGGGGGGTGATAGGCAGCACAAATACTTGTGCGCATATCGCCGGGCAGCAGTGGATAACAAGCAGTCGACACCTTTCAGCAGTAGACTCTCAGTGCTCGCCTAGGACACGTCTGGCTCGACGCCTAACCCCCACGCCGGCAACTTGCACTTGCTAGATTATTTCTTAGCCNAGAAATGGTCTAGAACAAGCAACCAGAGAAGACGCATCGGGCGTGAAACACGTAACCCACACCGGCAAGCACCAGCGACCACTAAAATCTTTCAACTTCGTTCTTTTTCGGCAAAACCTTAACTGTATTAAATTACTTCCGTCAGTGTAGGAGGTCGCTAGGGTGCCAGGAGGAAACGAACGTCTCTCCGGCCTTCGTAACTTCTTCTTGCGATGCAAGTTTTTAAGAAATGAATTGATTCATAAACGACTGTGGCGCTGTTCTGTACTTGTCTGTTTATCTGTGAACCTGTTCGTACTCGGCATACCTGAAGATCGTTTGTGAACTGTTTCACTGGATTGGTAAATAAAAAAGTATAGAACCAATAAACGGGAACTTGACTTTTTTTTATATTGAATTGGCACCTTTTCTTAAAGAGTTTCATGTTGCTAGCATTGAGCTATAATTTCAAGCCGTCAATGCCTTGACGTGCTGCATTACAGCATTCAAAGTGTTTGTTTATGCACCGAGTGTTTTTTGCACACCACTTTTATATTTTTGTGTAATAATGCAGGAATACCACATACATTTCATGAATCCATAAGAATGTTGCAGGTAATTGCAGAGCATTATCATCCATAATGCTGCGAAGTGTTCGGAAACATACTTGCCGGTATTTAAAGTTAATTTCTAAATATGTTAGTAAAAATTTAGTGATTTCATCAATAACAAAAATTCACTACCTCTNAGGAATACCACATACATTTCATAAATCCATAAGAATGTTGCAGGTAATTGCAGAGCATTATCATCCATAATGCTGCGAAGTGTTCGGAAACATACTTGCGGGTATTTAAAGTTAATTTCTAAATATGTTAGTAAAAATTTAGTGATTTCATCAATAACAAAAATTCACTACCTCTAATAATTACTATACCTTGCACAAAACGTCTTGGATGCTCAGTCTCAGCTTGTCTGCGAGCATTACCAAGCCCTGTTGCCACATCTATCAAGTGTCCGTCACGTCATAATACGTGTGTCGTGAATTCTGAATTGTGGTTAATATACAAAAATTATAATTTTAGGCACAAAAAATTTGAATAAATTAGAAAGAGAAATTCATAAACAATATGTCATATTTGGATATTTATATCTATCAGAAAACTTTCAGCAGATGAATGCCTAAAATTTAATGTCTGCAGTAAAAATGATTTTGACACTTAAATTTGCACACAAACATCTATGTAATGTAAATGTAATAATGGTCATTTACTTACAGTTGTGTGTGGCATAGAAAAAATTATTCAATTTTGTTGCTGTAGCTTATAACAGCAGCACAAGCTGCTCTTGCCTGCCTGCACATATTATGTCATTCCTTTCCATTACGAACTTCCTCCCATAATTCACGTTATAAAAATAACAATGATTTTACCATGAAATTTGTTGAAACCATATAATCTATTTTCTCATGTATAACTGCCATAATTTATTTTGTCGTCTGAATTTTCCCACCTATCGTAAAATTCTAANTCTCCCACCTATCGTAAAATTCTAACTCAACTATCTTAAGATATTATTTGTTAAAGTCATCAAAAATTATAACTTGTTTCCTAACCCTTTTTACACAAAAATTGCCTTCAATGTAGATGCAGTGCTGCTCTCTCCTTTGCATATCCATCACACGCCCTCGCTTTCAAACTGTTCCTTTCGTTTAAACTTGATACTTTCACAAAATTCCTTGTTTAATCATTTATTTCAAAAATTAATGCACACCAATGATTATAGATCAATGTTTGTGAACGACTTTTTGCAACTACTGGTGATAGTACGAGGTTTACGTAATGCCATAATTTCAACGAAAACTTTACACACAAGCAACTGAAAGACGATGAGAAATATCCAAAGTCTGTCACGGATAGGGATGGGCGAATAGTAAAAATTTGTTATCTTAGTAGATTCATTACTGTGCTAGATCCGAAGTAACGAGTACCAGTTCTTCAAAATACTCATTCTAGTACTTATTCACGAAGCTGTCAAGGGTCATTACTGAGCAAGCTCGGTAGAATTTGTACCGAAGAAGGAAGCGAAGATGTACAGTAGAAAAGAAATGAGTTCCCCTCCTCCAGCCAGTTTGGTATGTAGGGGTGAGGGGGTTGATGGAGGGCGGAAACAGCCATTACGTCTTTTGGAGGGAGGAATAAACCTTAGTTTTGTTCTAGTATTTTCTAATAATTGGTTTCATGCATCACAAAATTACTAATGTTAGCAATATTTTTAATTGGATTTATTCATGCACTGAATATCAATTACGCCAGGATGACGATGACTTCACGTGTCACGTGTAATGAGCAACATATTCCCGCAAGCCAACTACACCTTGACTAATGTGTTCCAAAAAGACTGATTACAATAATTTCACATAACGTTCACGTGATGGAAAACCTTGTCAATGTCTAGTTTTCGCGTGTTACATGATACATGCCCTTGCACCACATGATCTCTCTGGCAAATCACAATAGGAACACTGTTGTGTTATTATTGCTTTTCATGGATTTGTATTTATTTTCACGATGTGGTCTGCTCATAGTTTTAATTCATGTACCGCATGTATAATTTTCTCCCGGGAAGGAGGAGGGCGTAATGTGAATTTGAACCAAAACTACTTATTTTTTTAATGTGTAAAAATTTAGGGAGCTTTATTTTGCAACATATTTTTATAAATTATGTTTCTCATAGTTGTAAAATTAAACAAAATTTTAATTTTCTCTGAAGATGAAAGTTTTTTACATACAATTTATTCTGTGTACATGAAATATGTGACTACATCTTCCAGACACATTTCGTTCTTGAGGTTATCACTATATCCTAGATGTTATCAAAATTTGTATTATAAATTACAAGCGTCATATGTTCGCAACCTGTTCGTGCCACATCAATATTAAAACACAAATACGCCTGTATAACATAGACTTTGAGAGTTTTCAATTAAAAAAGCCACAAATTTATGCTCCCCGAAATTTGCATTGAGTGTAAAAAGGTTAAGTGTCCATGTGAAGCATTATAAAGTGCTTGAATAGCATAGAAAATGTTTACAATTAGGTTTTATTTATCTAAATCTATTTAATGACACAAAATATTAATTTTTATCAAGTTTATTACTTAAAATTTATTCTATATACACAAAAAACGTAACTACATTTCCCAGAGACATTTTGTTCTTGAGGTTACGACTATCTCGTAACTTTTGAAAGTTTGTATAAATCACGGACATCATACTTTCGCAACCTGTTTATGCCACATCAATATCAAAATACAAATATGCTTGTATATCAAGAATTTTGGGAGTTTTCAATCTGAAAAGGAACAAAACTTTTCCCTTACATTTTTATTCACTACACAAGGGTTACGTGATGGTGAACCATCATAATACACCACCCAAAAAGACACGTTTTACATACACGTGAACGTGTTGCTCGTTACGTGAAATGTGAAGTAATCGTAATCCCAGCATTAATCAGTACGAAAGAGTGTAATGCATGCAACCTCAGGAATGAAAAATAACTTTTGAAGTGTTACACAAGTATGATAGACATCAAAAATCGTAAATTTTTTACTTTCTCACAAAATAAACATTATTATACAGTTGTTTATGAAGTTGTAATTCAATAACAAATTATGTGTAAGTATAGAAAATTGATTATGAGAATCCAAAAAACAATTTTATATTTTGTTGTTTTTTTTTTGACCAACAAAGGGTTACAACATCAATCCATGTGGCCATCTGTTAAAAATTAATGCACAATAAGATCAACTAACCTCCGTACTCTACGAGATCAACTTACGCTTTAAAAAAAAAAAATACGCAACATTAATTATTTGTACAATAACATATCTACGTTTTATTATGTAACAAGTAAGGAACTGTTGTAACTGTTCCTCTGTTCACAACCCACCACTTTTTTCCGCAGGTTCGGTAAACTGTAACTAGTAACTAAGTAATGAAAAAAAATGAACGAGTCTTCAATTGTGAAGAAACGAGTAGTAACGAATAAATGAATGTAACGGAACAGCCCAACCCTAGTCACGGAACAAACTACAAAACAGAGCGGATACCAAGCCTGGGTCAAATGAGCAGCTGTGCTACATATCTTGTGTTGACTAAGCACAAGTAAGACTGGGTTATCACCTGTTTTCAAAGCAAGGCGGGCACATTAAGATATACCTACGAAATATGGTTACTTGTCAAGAGAAGAACGAAGAATATCTTCCATACTGAAAAAAAGTAATGAGTTTATGCCAACTCTCATGCACATTCCTTAATAATGTAAAACACAAATGGATAAAGCTAGAGACATAGGATTTTCACCTAATTCAGGAATATGAGCCTCTTTCAAAAAAATAACCTAATTTTAATTAAATATTTCACTATATTTTTGAGCACATCTCAGAAACATGTTGCTTGACTCGCTGTGGCCACTATAACACTATGAACTAGGCAACAGCGCACAGCCGTGATAGGCTACTGGCACCAGCTAGTGGAAGGAGCACCACTGGTCGACTGTCCTTAAGCAGCCAACAATCTCTGTGCCTGGTATAACACAAAGGCCCAATATATTGTATNTCAAATGAGCAGCTGTGCTACATATCTTGTGTTGACTAAGCACAAGTAAGACTGGGTTATCGCCTGCTTTCAAAGCAAGGCGGGCACATTATGATATACCTACGAAATATGGTTACCTGTCAAGAGAAGTACGAAGAATATCTTCCATACTGAAAAAAAGTAATGAGTTTATGCCAACTCTCATGCACATTCCTTAATAATGTAAANACGAAGAATATCTTCCATACTGAAAAAAAGTAATGAGTTTATGCCAACTCTCATGCACATTCCTTAATAATGTAAAACACAAATGGATAAAGCTAGAGACATAGGATTTTCACCTAATTCAGGAATATGAGCCTCTTTCAAAAAAATAACCTAATTTTAATTAAATATTTCACTATATTTTTGAGCACATCTCAGAAACATGTTGCTTGACTCGCTGTGGCCACTATAACACTATGAACTAGGCAACAGCGCACAGCCGTGATAGGCTACTGGCACCAGCTAGTGGAAGGAGCACCACTGGTCGACTGTCCTTAAGCAGCCAACAATCTCTGTGCCTGGTATAACACAAAGGCCCAATATATTGTATTTATGCCCTTCTGCTAGCTTAACAGATTCCAAACACAATTTGACAAATTTCATTATGGAATGCTTGATCAAAACAAAGTATTTTACATGAAAACGTAGTTTTGTGTAACATCATAGTTTAATGTGTAAATAACTAATCCAGACCAATAATCAATTGCACTTTTGTCAATATTTGTCATGTACCAAAATAAAATTCTGAACATGGTTGCTAAACCCTATTTTAAAAAAATGGGAGAAGGTAATTAAATTTGTGCTGCAAATTTGTTGTCCTCAATTATTAATTGTAAAACAACAAAATTAATCTCAACATCTTTGTTACAGCAAATGGCCCCACCAACACCATTTATAAGCAGGGGGAAGAGAACAAAATAAAGTATTTACTTGCATGTCTTATGTCCTCTCATATCTTGCACATTCTGTATTTTCACTTCCAAATTCTAGGGTAAAATATTTCACAGTGTATCTTAATACAGGGTTTCAACATGCAGCTGCAAGAGGATGGGGTGGTGACGCATATCGCTATTGTCGTTTGTTGAAAACTTGTAAATGTTTTTATTTTATTTTACGTACCATTGCAAAACTGTAAGACAAGAAATCTGGTGCTTCACATTTGTGGAATTGCTCTTCTTCCAACCTCAGGTTACCACACTTCTGTAGACAAAGAGACATTCCTCCCTCTCCCTGGCCAAAAAAGACAGTAATGTTTCACTTTCAAGCCCTGTCATGAAAGGTGGCGGGAAGACAGAAAGTGGCAAGTCAGTAATCTGTCCAGTGTTCACGTGCTAGTGGATGTTAAGGGGGGGAGNGATGCCCAATAGTGCAAAACTGTGTAAAAGGTTAGGGTGCTAGGATAAGTGAACAGGTGGTTAGGTTCTCTATTTTGTGTAGGAGAGGAGACTAGAGAAGCTCAGAGTGGAGTTGGTATTTATTTTTCCCTATCAGTTCACTGCATTGTGTAAAATGAGAAAGCTGCACAGCTATAAGGCAGATAGACTGATTTCAAATTAAAGGTGCTTGCAAAGAAAATCTGCACTTCTGTGGCAGGCCAATTATTTTCTGCAAGTTATTTTAGACATAAATTATTTTCTTGTAGTAGTTTTTAAAAAATAAATCTTTGTCAGATGTTTAAAAATGCCAATGCAGCATGTGAATTTCATACCAAGCACAACTTGTGCCTGTCAGCCAGTTATTCGTAATAGTCACGCACTGCCTAGTGCAGTTGTATGTCACCCTCTTGCTCAGATTGCTTCCTGTCTCCCTGTCGCTTACCTTGCGCTTTGCTTGCTTCCTTTGTCTCCACTTTCCTCTCACTCATTACCTTCCGCAGCGTTATTTTATTACAAAATTGACCTAGGTCTCACATTTAATAACAGCTCGCATGTCAACCACTTTTCAGTGGAAAACTGTTGCTTTTAACATAGTTACAGATGTAATCAGGTCATTATAAAATGAACACAAATGATACCCCGCATATCTTGCNCTGTTGCTTTTAACATAGTTACAGATGTAATCAGGTCATTATAAAATGAACACAAATGATACCCCGCATATCTTGCGTAACCCATCTATTAAATCCAAAAGAATTGTAATCAAAAGTGCATTACGATATGCTGGTAACTACAGTGATTGCTTTAAAAGCTTACCAAAAGAACCTAAATGAGCAACTATCAAAACAGTAGTAAAAATCAGTGGCATAGTATCTTAAGATGCCAGATGCCCAGCATTTCATTGAAATATTTAATAATTATGATACAAATTTTCTTATACCATTAGCCATAAGTAAACTTCCTGTAACATAGACGTGCAAAATTAGAGAGAGCAGCAGCAATGCTTTCCCTGTCATGTTTCGCTACTCACACGCCTTGACTGAACCTGAGCGATGAGCCGTATGCCACATCCAGCCAGCGTATCGCTTGGATAGGTTTGTAGATGAGGTGCAGGAAGCTCAATCGAGTGATGGAGGAAGGGAGGAGGACTGATGTAAACTATGCATATCTTCACTGATATCACAGCCCATTAACGCCTATGCGCAGGGAGTTTAACGACTACGACATTCTCTATTTCTTTCTCTCTAGCTCTGGTACCAGACAGCAGTGATAGTGAACATATCCCATTTCTTTTGGTAGTATCAAAAAACTATTCAATGACCAAAACAACAAAGAATAAGAGTCCCAGCTCAGTAATAATGCGAGTTATTTTTCAAAATTTTGGTTAAATTAGGTACGAATCGTGGCGAGTTTGCCAGCTCAAACTGCTTTTTTATTCACATTTCCTTGGTTTATATGTTTAAATTTATTCAGGGTGGCCAGCAAACCCACAGAAAAAATTCCCAGTCTTTTTTTCCCTGACTTTTCCAGGTATCGTATCACTTTTACCTGACCAACTTATACATCCACAAAAACTCAACTATAATCAGCTGAGATACAATCAATTCCTTTTTTTTTCGCACCACTTATTGAAAGTGACACACAAATCTATTAAATACTGCATATGAAAATACAATATGGGCTGTAACACCTATGTAGTTGCAACTTGCAATCCTCCAAAAGTTACGAATATTTGAACAGTAGCCTAAAAAGTATATACAAACTTTTTCACTGATGTCACTCCACAACATGACTAAGTTAATACAACATATGGAAAGCATTATTTGAATAGCATTTAAAAAAACATTGTATCTTACACAGTACTTTCTACACCTCAAATTCACTCCACAACTTTATGCGAGTAATACGAAATTTTTGAGCACAGATGTAACATAATTTATTATGTCGGAGAGTTAATTTTGTTATCAATTAACCGTGACTCGCTACTTTTATCTTCCATAATTTTGGCATTTTTTTAACTATAGCTCTGCAATTGGCAACAGTGATTTTTTTTTTAGCAGAAAACTCAACTCTTGCAACTAAATCAAAATCAGCAAAAGTTTTGACAGCTGAATTACATAATTTATAGTGATGGGTCGAGTCTCAAAAACTCAAGTCGATTCGAACTTACAAAGATTGACTAGTCGTTCTAATCCAGTTTTTTCCCAGCAGGCATCGAACTAGTTAACATGCAAGTCGAGTCATGGTGTTTTTAGTTTATAAGCAAATAAACAATCTAACCGAACAGTCATATTTTGTTGACTCGCGAATCAATTTTACGTTGCTAATACGCAAAATTTGCGTCATTTGTCATGGTTGTCATTTGTGATGTNCTGTTGCTTTTAACATAGTTACAGATGTAATCAGGTCATTATAAAATGAACACAAATGATACCCCGCATATCTTGCATAACCCATCTATTAAATCCAAAAGAATTGTAATCAAAAGTGCATTACGATATGCTGGTAACTACAGTGATTGCTTTAAAAGCTTACCAAAAGAACCTAAATGAGCAACTATTAAAACAGTAGTAAAAATCAGTGGCATAGTATCTTAAGATGCCAGATGCCCAGCATTTCATTGAAATATATTTAATAATTATGATACAAATTTTCTTATACCATTAGCCATAAGTAAACTTCCTGTAACATAGACGTGCAACATTAGAGAGAGCAGCAGCAATGCTTTCCCTGTCATGTTTCGCTACTCACACGCCTTGACTGAACCTGAGCGATGAGCCGTATGCCACATCCAGCCAGCGTATCGCTTGGATAGGTTTGTAGATGAGGTGCAGGAAGCTCAATCGAGTGATGGAGGAAGGGAGGAGGACTGATGTAAACTATGCATATCTTCACTGATATAACAGCCCATTAACGCCTGTGCGCAGGGAGTTTAACGACTACGACATTCTCTATCTCTTTCTCTCTAGCTCTGGTACCAGACAGCAGTGATGCAGTGATAGTGAACATATCCCATTTCTTTTGGTAGTATCAAAAAACCATTCAATGACCAAAACAACAAAGAATAAGAGTCCCAGCTCAGTAATAATGTGAGTTATTTTTCAAAATTTTGGTTAAATTAGGTACGAATCGTGGCGAGTTTGCCAGCTCAAACTGCTTTTTTATTCACATTTCCTTGGTTTATATGTTTAAATTTATTCAGGGTGGCCAGCAAACCCACAGAAAAAATTCCCAGTCTTTTTTCCCCTGACTTTTCCAGGTATCGTATCCCTTTTACCTGACCAACTTATACATCCACAAAAACTCAACTATAATCAGCTGAGATACAATCAATACATTTTTTTTTGCACCACTTATTGAAAGTGACACACAAATCTATTAAATACTGCATATGAAAATACAATATGGGCTTTAACACCAATGTAGTTGCAACTTGCAATCCTCCAAAAGTTACAAATATTTGAACAGTAGCCTAAAAAGTATATACAAACTTTTTCACTGATGTCATTCCACAACATGACTAAGTTAATACAACATATGGAAAGCATTATTTGAATAGCATTTAAAAAAAACATTGTATCTTACACAGTACTTTCTACACCTCAAATTCACTCCACAACTTTATGCGAGTCATACAAAATTTTTGAGCACAGATGTAACATAATTTATTATGTCGGAGAGTTAATTTTGTTATCAATTAACCGTGACTCGCTACTTTTATCTTCCATAATTTTGGCATTTTTTTAACTATAGCTCTGCAATTGGCAACAGTGATTTTTTTTTTAGCAGAAAACTCAACTCTTGCAACTAAATCAAAATCAGCAAAAGTTTTGACAGCTGAATTACATAATTTATAGTGATGGGTCGAGTCTCAAAAACTCAAGTCGATTCGAACTTACAAAGATTGACTAGTCGTTCTAATCCAGTTTTTTCCCAGCAGGCATCGAACTAGTTAACATGCAAGTCGAGTCATGGTGTTTTTAGTTTATAAGCAAATAAACAATCTAACCGAACAGTCATATTTNCTAGTTAACATGCAAGTCGAGTCATGGTGTTTTTAGTTTATAAGCAAATAAACAATCTAACCGAACAGTCATATTTCGTTGACTCGCGAATCAATTTTACGTTGCTAATACGCAAAATTTGCGTAATTTGTCATGGTTGTCATTTGTGATGTNTGTTGACTCGCGAATCAATTTTACGTTGCTAATACGCAAAATTTGCGTAATTTGTCATGGTTGTCATTTGTGATGTTCCGCAGCAATAACAGCCTTTAATTTGTGACACGTCTCATCCTGTTGCCGCCTGGAGTGGCGGGCAACATGATAAAAGCCCCGTTCGTCGGCGGGAGGGGAAAGGCAGCGCTGTGAATCACTTAACCAAGCAAAGGATTATTCTTATTGGCAGAAACTAGTCCCAAACATTTTTCTTAGTAGACCATGACTATAAAAGGGGGAAGAAATTATAGCCCATTCAAGGTTACTACCAACTTTTCTGAAGACCTGCTAAAGTTCTACTTCCAAGATATTCCTTTGCCTCAAGCAAGCAAAGCTTTATCAAGTCTACAAAATTACACCAAAGGAACAATACACACCCCATTTGTGCGCACTTAGTATAATAATATTTTGCATAATAGCTATTTCTTACTAGACATTATCAACACACCTACTTTTATTCAAATTGATTATAAATTACAGTGGAACCCCGTTATAATGATAGTCGACAATGGCAAAATAAATTNCCTACTTTTATTCAAATTGATTATAAATTACAGTGGAACCCCGTTATAATGATAGTCGACAATGGCAAAATAAATTTTCGCTATAGCGAGTTATTGTTATAACAAAATTTACCGTGCCCCATAATTTTTTTTATTGTATTTGCCCTTGTAGATCCTGTGTTTAAAGAATGCCGCGAACTACACGTATGCAGCGACAAGTAATTACAAAAATATTGACAGCGGCATTATGTAACGACCAGCAGACGCGACTTTGCTTCCTCCTCCATTCTTCTTCCCCTTTCCCCTCCCCCAAATTTTTGGGTAGCGGGAGGGAGTTAGTTGCCTACCAATCAGGGCGCTACTTCACTCCTTGTCTCTCTTTCGCCTACCTCTTCTCCTGTTTCGCCCCCCTTAGTTAAACCTGTCTCTCGCCCCTCTGTCCGCTTCCTTTCTTCTCCTGTCTCCACTCCCTTTCCCATTCTGTTACCGATCGATAAATTCCTTCAAGTCTTCTTTGTTTCCCTGCTAGACAGAGCATTGCCAGCCTCTCGGGTAGAGAAAAAGGGAAGAGGCGACACAACGTATTTTTGAGGGGTGACATTCCAGCATGGCAAAAAAAAAACCAGCACGGCACTGCCTAAAAAAAAAGGAAACCGGTCGGTAGTTATAAAAAAATAATCTCCCACCGCAGTTGTTGCCGTTCTTCTTTTAACTTAATTGAAGTATTTTCCAAACATATCACAATCACCACACATTAATGTACAAGAAGAATAATTTGTTACATACTAACAGGTGCCACAAATTGTTGGTGCAATATTATTTTAAAAAAAAATTCTTCCTGATACATGTTGCAAAAATCATGGTGCGCACTACACAGAAGTAAATACGGTATCATAGACAATGTAGCATTGTCTAGCAACTATTAAGATGTAATCATGCTTTTCCCTTTACACGCCTTGCACATGGCGATTCGATGCAACGACCTTGCAAGTGGCAGTNTTTCCAGCGTACCCCTCTTTTCTTGGCCTCGACTAGCTCTTCTCCCATTCTTACCTCTCCCCTCATACCTTCTTACTTATCCCTCACAACACCTGAACGCTCCGCTTTTCTAGCTCGGCCGAAGCTAGTGTCGCCATGCGATACAGACTAACAAAGGCTGACTCGTGCGTGGCAAGTGGGTGTGAATGTCACTTGCGATACGTGTTTAAATATTTAAAAAATACGAGATTACAAATGCTTGTATCGCTATAGCGAAAGGCTTCATTAACAGATTTGCATTATAAACAAAATTGAGTACCTTTCAAATGATAGTGAAAATGACAGTGCATTTAAAAACTATCGCAATAGCGGACGTGACGGTATAGGCCATACTCATTATAACGTGACTTATNCAATGACAGTGCATTTAAAAACTATCGCAATAGCGGACGTGACGGTATAGGCCATACTCATTATAACGTGACTTATAGATAAAATGTAAAAACAAATTAAGTTAACCCAAAAATAAGGTATTTTTTAAAACATTAACACAAGTATAAAATTCACGTGGTATGACATATTTCAGAAATAACCTCAAACGTCATAGATGAGGTAATTTTTTTTACATTTGTAACATTTATAGAGCAAACTCAATGATAACTCGAAAATTTTATAACTGAACACGAGTTGACTCGAAGTTGTAAAAATCAAACTTACCCACTTATAATTTCAAATTAATTATCTTAAATTAAAAAAAGAAAACATTTTTTGACCCATTTGTTTCTGCATAGGGCATATCTTTTCCCCTTTTAAAATGATGTTAACAACGCAGAAGTGTACGAAAATTTCAATGTGTCGTATTTGCCCATGTAGCACCTGCCTTTTTTCTCAAAAACAAGGCCACCTAAACAGCGCCACTGGTACATGGGTCAGGAGTAATTTATGCATGTGATGTATTGGGGTGGTTACCGGCGGCAAGATAAGTGCATAAAATTGAGCGCACAAAACATTAGTCAGTGCATTTGTGATTAAGGATGACATTTTACTTGTCCAAGACCAAAATGTACGACAGTGATAAGGGCGGTCATGGCACTGACATCACACACCACGCCAGCTTTCCATTGAACTTCTATACTGTCTTCCCGGCGGCAATTTGCTTCTATGAAGACTTCGGCAGATACTTAGTTTCACATTACCGCCACTGTAAAAAAAACTTCATTTTCTGTATTTCCTCTGATGCATTTTCCANGGCAGATACTTAGTTTCACATTACCGCCACTGTAAAAAAAACTTCATTTTCTGTATTTCCTCTGATGCATTTTCCATTTAAGAACAAATCCTAAAGATGCAGCAACAGCGTGCACCTCTACCACAACAGCGCGCAAAAACGACTCCTGTACTCTCAAATTCAAATTATCCCGGTGCCCTTTTTTAAAGGACATTATATTTATATGGCTGAGGGGAGAGTAGGAGGGTGGTTGGCGATNACCACAACAGCGCGCAAAAACGACTCCTGTACTCTCAAATTCAAATTATCCCGGTGCCCTTTTTTAAAGGACATTATATTTATATGGCTGAGGGGAGAGTAGGAGGGTGGTTGGCGATAAATGGGTCAATGTGTTAGATGCATCATACTAAAATATAGCGCACATTAAGATTATAAATAGGGATGGGTCGGTTCGGTTTGTTCGGTTCCAATTTATACCAGTTCTTGAGGTTTGACTCGGAACCTGTTTTAGGTTAACAACAATTAATCGGTTCTTGGTTCTACACAGCAATGGCAAAACTCTGTTGTTACAAAAATAACTATGGTATTTACTCATGTATAGTGCGCCCTTTTTTCCCCAACATAAAGGAAAATTTCTGGGGTGTGTGCTATACACGGAAAAACAATTAAGGAGTGGTAGTCGTAAACCGTTCAGTGATGTTTGGAGGGAAGTGTATGGGAACAGTCTGTTATCTCATCTCTTGCTCTTTCATCAACACTCCTCTGCCTTCACTCTCTCTTTTCCTCTCAGCCCTCTCCAGTAAACAACACTGCTAGCTGATCGATATGGTCCATACAGTATAAGAAGGCTACTTTCTGACAGTCGGTGAGTGGCAACTTGATGAATACGAAACAAAGTGACATCTACAATATCCTGTATCAGCTGATGCACGAACGAACAAAAGTTAAAATTAGTTGGCTATTCAGAGTGCACTGCCGATGCACATCAGAAAAGTAGAAAATACGCGGACAAGAAAGAGTTCTTAGATTTATTAATACATTTTATTTTACAAGGTCACAAAACAATGGTTGTTAGTGTTAAAAACTACACTTCGTGATAATGTAGTTATGTATAGTTGTTCAAAATGAAATGAACAATAGAACAATACGACGTGGAAAAGTTTTCTGAAGTTGTGCTAACTTCAGAAAGCTTTTTCACGTCATATCATCCCTCTCCAACCTAGCTTTCAACAAGTCCTTGATATTAATTCCAAAAGCATACAAACATATTGCATAATATTGTTGAATTATTTTTTCTAATAATTTGACGAAACGACATGAATATGAAATATATTTCCAGCCCATAATATAAGAACAATCAACTTTAAAAAGAAGCTATCTGTTTTCCAAAACCATCGGCTCAAACTTCGCTGTGACGTGCTGTCCGTGCCATCTGTCGGATATTATACGAGGTATTACCAGAAAGAAATGAACCACTTTCCTGTGCGATATGTAACGAATTTACAAACAGATGCCAATAGTTATATTTTTCCATGAACTCTGCATAATTTTTAAAGTAACATATATTTCATGTACAACGATTTGGAGTACAAGTAATTTATAATAGGCCGGTAATAGTTCGTCTACGTAAATTATATGCCATATTGTTCTCTCGAAACCCATCTCCTTGTTTCCGAAGAAAGTGAGACACGCGTGAATAGTTTTTAAGCAATTCTAACGTTATTCCACATCACATATTTCTAACTGGAATATATTAGCTATAACGTCCAAAGTGTGATTATAGATACAACAGACCTTCTCGCAAATGTTAACCCAAATTCGCTATCCCGGACAAAAAGAGTTATCAAATATCTAATTATTTGCAACATTATATATTTGTACTTTTATAACCTACTTATATTTTTAGACAGATGTCAGTCTTAAAATATCTTAAAATTTGTTTAGCATATAGTACAATGGCAAGTGGATTAGCTGACAGCGTGTTGATAAAAAATACAGCCCCGACTTGACGGACCAGCTGATGGCGGAAGGATACGTAGTCAGATGTAAACAGTGGCGCTACTTTCGCAGACCTGTCAGAAAGTGGACTTCTTATACAGTATGGACTATACAGCCTTCTTTGTTTGGCAGGATGGATGCGGGCTGGAAGTAAGAGAGGAAGAAGAGACTTTTTTAGAGGTGTCACATTCCAGCACTGCAAAAAAAACCAACCAGTGTGGCACTGCATAAAAGATGCAAAAAAAATGACTGCCTAGTCACCATACATTAAAACTTATCTTCACACTTTGTTATAGTTCAATTCTTTCATAGGTTAAATAAAACATTTAATGAATTTTACCTGCATTGGTTTAATAAAGTTGCAAGCAAAAGGCAAGTATTCAAAATAGAACCGAATACCGGAACCAATATTTAAATTGTAGAATCGGTACCGGAACCGGAATCGACATTTTTTGTTATTCGACCCATCCCTAATTATAAAGTAAAAAAATTTGTTAGTTGGAGGTTTTAAAATTTTAGACTTTCACAATATATTCCCAGACTTTTCCAGAACTCTCAAATTTCCTGACATTTCCCGGTTGCTCGCCACCCTGTTATTAATATGATTTGAACTAACTATTTTATTAGTGGTTAATTAAATAGAAATAAACTTTTTTGCCCTCATTTGTTTCAAAAATACTGGAATCAACATTTATAAATTTGAATTAAATTAAGTTACTAAGTAAAATATTTATACTCACGAATACTGATATTTCTGCAAACAATTTTAATTAACTTCTCTGTTACTTTCCAACTGTACACCGGTACCTGTCCACTCACAATTTTAGTTGTTTCAGTACTGNCAGATTCCGAGAGATAGTTTTCCCCCAATTTTTTGGCATATGTTACACACTCCAGTTGAAAGTAACTGATGCCTTGCATGCTGCTTTCATGTCAACTTGAAATATTATAAGGAAAATGTGAAATCAGAAAATTATTAATTTTCTTGAGAAGGGAAACTTTTTGGAGAGAATCAGAGTAGCAGTAATTAATTTGGCATATACTTTGGTCGTGTGTTGACCCAGATTGTAACCTACCACTCAGTACACGATCCATCTTGTGTACATTTCCAGGTTCCTGATGCCCTTTTGACATTATTACTGAATACCAGACTAGGCTTAAACACCAAAAAAACCATGAAAAATATGTTTAGCCCAGTAAGCTTCCATGACAAAATTTTTTCCTAAGGAGGTAAGGGGTGGAACCCTTGAATCAACATCTAATTAAAAGAAGTACCTGCACTAACAGGCATTCTCATTTCAAAAGAATGTGCTATGCCATTGGTAAAGATTATCTTAACATTACACAAAAAATTTTACCTGTAATGTCCTAGCCACCAATTAGGTAAACTTTTTACAACTACCTATCATGAACAACAAATTTATGCATTACTTGCCCTAAAAAATGACTTTCGGGTAACAATTGATTCTTTGTATTTGATGCAAATACTCTTAGTATTTCTCTTAACATTTTTCAATCACCACTGAAATACTGCCAAAACCAAGCATAATTAAAAGCAAGATGAACAAATCACACTGTGAATGTATATATACAGCAAACTCTTCACCTTACAGCACAATTATTGTACACTTTTTATCTCCTACTTACTTTTCCTGTTAGCTTTATTGATATAATGGCACCATCAAATAGTTCTGCACACACTTCCGCCGGTGTTTTATCATCAAACTCTACTTTCTCCGCCTGCAAAAAAATTTAAAAACAATAAAATAATTAGCCTCCAAAAACTATCACCTCCTTTATCTCTATCTTAATTTGTTGAAATTAAGTCATGGTCACATTGTGGAAATCACAGAACTGCAGTTCAGTTCAACTTATAAGTGCATCAATATTTCACAAAAACATAGGTGCACTTAGAAAAACCACAAGCATTATGCAAACAATCAAAATCTGCAGAAAGTATCCCGCTGAAAATAAATAACTTAAGACCAGAATACTTATATACCTGATATTCGAACAATCAAGATTAATGACCAACACTTATTCGAAATATCATGAAATATGCTATTTTTCCCACAAATAAATGTATAAACTGTTTTTTTTTCCTACATTAAATTAAGTTAAATATGCTAACATGGCTACTTTTTGTGACTACTTGCATATGATGTATGTTAAAATTTAAGTTTTAGCTTACGTTCCTAGATAATGTTGATGGCCTATTAAACTAAAGTTGACTTGTCTACTTGTAGACAACAGCTGTTTGAGAAATACATTGATTATGGGAGTTCAGTACAAAAACTGTAACAGGGCAACTTTTGTTTTAATTTTAAACTTATTTAATAAAAAGAATTTTAGTAAGTGTCCCATTCTCAAATGATGGCAAAGAAAATGAACACTTCAGAGACGACTCTGGTACATATAGTGAGTTTGTTGAAGGATGAAGATGAAAATCTTAACAATGACCATGATTACGACATATAATTGAGTACCAAATAGGAATATAAAGAAAAAAAATATATATATATACNCCCCCATTATAAATTTTAAGATTTTTTTTTACAGTCCATTCATGGTTTCTTCGAATATTTTGTAATGAACCTTTGAAAAATCACCCTAGGAGTAACATGTCAACCTGTTTATTAAATAACTTGTATGCCACAAATAAATAACACCGTCATTAACTTTACAGGAATGTATGCTTGAATAAAAGAAACTTCAACTTGGTATCTTCTATAACTTGTAATATTTACTTTGTATTCAATACAAATTGAAAACAATGAGAGCAGCAATGTGTTAGCAATGGCTAGTAAGAAATAGTTCACAGTTAAAATATTGTTTTAACCTGGTTTCATGGTATGCCATTTGTAAATTTAACATTGCCTATTGATATATTTAAGCTTNTAAACATTGCCTATTGATATATTTAAGCTTATAAGTAGCACTAAAGGTAACATACTTCATTGTTAAGATTAAAAATTTTAGCGCAAATTACGGTGGGTAGGCCCTAGTGACATAGTCCTTTTTTGTCCGAGGAATAAATTTCAATAAGCGGAGCTAAGCTTGTCGCTCTCTCTTTCTCTCCCTCTCTCTCACTGGAAGTTTTGNAGCAATGGCTAGTAAGAAATAGTTCACAGTTAAAATATTGTTTTAACCTGGTTTCATGGTATGCCATTTGTAAATTTAACATTGCCTATTGATATATTTAAGCTTATAAGTAGCACTAAAGGTAACATACTTCATTGTTAAGATTAAAAATTTTAGCGCAAATTACGGTGGGTAGGCCCTAGTGACATAGTCCTTTTTTGTCAGAGGAATAAATTTCAATAAGCGGAGCTAAGCTTGTCGCTCTCTCTTTCTCTCCCTCTCTCTCACTGGAAGTTTTGCACCGCTAGTAGTAGCAGGAAAATTATACTTTTTTTTTTTAATTTTAGCATATTTCATATTTATTAAAGCAAAAGTAATGATTTTTGAATTTGTAATTTACAACTGAAATGAGATTTTATTGTTTCATTACTTGTTATAATATATTTAGATGTGATAGCGGAACTGTTACAAATCCAAAGTTAGCAGAAGTGGCGACTGGCGACATGACATGCCGTGTTGCTGAATAAAGCGTTAATTTCTCTTTGAATTGTGAAAAATACTTGAAATTGCCTGATAAAGTTTGTACAAGTGTTTTTTAAATCTACCTAAGCCTTACAATGTTGTGATAAATCTGTTCGTTCCACAGCAGGAATAAATATAATGTAACATGCATCGTGACTGCTGTGTTTCAAGAGTATTATTGCCTTTTTGTCACGGTGTGCCAGTGTGTGTGTGATTGCAAATATTGGACGTGCAAAATTTATACGTTTTAACAATAAACTGTTTTTATGTAGAAATTAATTTTTTAAAAGTCACATCTCTTTATTTATCATAATGTTGTAACTTTGCCCTAGGTGTTTGAAACATAATTTTGTAACGTGCTTAGGTTTCTGCAATTTGAATATTTGCCACAATCCCTACAAAATACTAAGTCCATGCAGATAAATTTAAATAAATAATAGACCAAACCTAGGAAACGAATAGCACCAAAGCAAATAAATATGAGCGGAATAAAAGTTATTGGTAGGCCTGCTTGTGTGCATGTTCACCACTTTATTTTAAGTTTGTGCTGCTACGTACAAAAAATAAGAGACACGAGTTGCGCGTTTGAATTTTTGGAGTTACTGTGTCTTTTCGATGGACTGGTTGTTCCTTCGTTTTAATATTTATTCCAACCGAGGCAGTACTTTTAATAAAATAACCAAACACACATCAATAACAAGAGATTAAATACTACAGTTCTTTCCCCCGCAGTTGTATCAGGGTTAAACACAGTCACTGCAAAATATTAACATGTATTATGTGTAATGTGCTAGGTCGTGTATGACTAATGTTAACAATGCAAAATAATATCCGTAAGAACTATCATCAATACAGACATTGCTAAAAAGTTATAAAACTGATCTAATTATGCTTATAGGAATAAATTGTAAACATTTGTAAATCATGGTTTTTGAAATATGAATTCTTTGGACAGTTGAAAACAATAAACAAAGCATTTAACAGTTAAAAAGTAGAAGTCACATAGCAGTGTTTATGTTTACATCTAACAGAAGGATACATAATCGATAACCAAAATTAGAACTTTAACAGGGCTTCAGAAAATGAGAAGTAAATGTGAATGGCCTATACATTCATTTACATTTTTAATACCATAATTAATTAAAAAAAATAAAATTCAAGTTTATTTATTGTCATGTCAATCAGTCAATTATTTCTGACAGTAGTAAGCTAAATTTTGTTTGTCCTTTTCATTGTTAAGAGTGCATTAGCTTGAAATCTTCATATTCCTGATTTAATGTACTTTTTTTTAACACTTACTTTTCTTTGCATTTACGGTCCCAAAGGAGTAACTATTATAACTAAAGCCACTGAAAAAATATGTAAGGACCTAAAGGTTATAGAATCATTAATAGAAAAACTTGGATGAGAATGTGAATTACGTTTTGACAAAACACATCTCACTGAATATCACTCTAAACAAGAAGTTACTGATATAACTAATAAGCCTACTTTCCTCAACATGGATGCAATTACTTTTTTTATTAATTCTTAAAAGTTTAGTTTTTAGGAAGGTCTTGACTTGTCTTTGAAAGCAATAACTTTAGAAATGAAACCAGAAACGTATGCAGCAGTAGTGAGACAATAACAAATACACATATGCCTTACCCGGGACGCCATCCAAACCATAACACCGGACTTGCTGACAAGAGCGTGGAATGAGTTTGATTATTGCGTAGATGTCGTTCGGGCCGCTCGTGGTGGTCACATTGAACATTTATGAACGTATGGTAAACAAACTTCACAGTTCCAAGGTTCATTTGATTGGTCAATCACGGTTGTAGGTTCTTTGGTTTTGATATTTTAGACCTTCAAAGTTGGGGAATTCTTTAATACTCATTCTGTACTATGTGATACCCAGTTAAGTGAGAGACACACACACACACACAAACACATCTTAATTTGATATTTCGAAATTTATACTTGTCATGAAATCAGGAAAGCATTCATATCAATCGCGTGGACTCTCTCTTAGTCTGTATAGTGATTTTTGAAGTAGCCAGACATTCGGTTACACATCATAATCATGAGGTAGGTAAAATTTACACTTGAGATTAATATTCCAGTTTAAAAAAGCAGTTTCTTCAACATCCATTTATTTAATTTATTTATTATCTAACCTTGTCCCTCAAATAAAATAGCATAGCACAGGTGGCACGTGGGTTGCCTACTCTCGCAGGGCTACATCACACCTCCAAAATTTTGAGTGGGGTTTTCTCAAAAATTGTTTACCAGAGCGAGTTGGGAGAAGAGGATATTTAATCTTCATTTTGCCATAGTATTAACTTGCCTTTAATTTTTCATTGTAGCCCAGTGTTCCAAAGTTACCTGCAAAAATAGGGCAACTAACCATACTTAAGCAATGGAGGGGGCAATTAAACCAACCAAATTTTAACAGATTTACAAGCCCCTTTTTTAAAACAAGATTCCAGTTTTTGTTGCTCCATCTCAAGTACTTCCCAATATTTTTACATTCATGGATTTCAAACTTTGATTTTCATTGCTACATACCTTTCCGAGTATTTACCACGACAGTGTTTATTTTTCATAAAGAATCATCTCCTGGAGTTTGGCACATGAATTCTGGTCAACACTGTATTTCATCAAAAAACGTATTTTCCTGCCAAAAATAAATAACTATAGACACCATTTAAAAAATTTCAAATTTTTATGCATAGGGGTTGGGGGTGGTTCAAAAACTTAACCAAAATTTCAAAACATCTAGCTGAACCTCACTGTAACAGCTAACAGCGGCGAGGTAAATTACTACTACAGCAAATTTTTGCAACAGAAAACTACTGTGTAGCATGTTTTCAAGAAGTGTATTGTACATTCACTTTCTCAACAGCCTGTTTTTTTCTGAACACCATTGCACTTGTGGATGCTCACAAGTCACAAGTGAAATAGAATGCAGCACTTCTTACAGTGGAATTTTCCACACGATTATTCATGCAAATAGTACTAAAATTAGAATTGATAATTTCTGACAATTTTATAAAAACACTTTTTTTGTGTGCCTTGGTGAACACACACAACCAACTAAAAATAAGAACATGTTATATCTGCTTGAACCATTTGAATACAGCTTCTAAATTTGATCCCACTGTGCAATTGCAAGCACTTATTTGAGAACCGCAGCAGTCTTTAATTGTAATTATGTATTCCCATAAACAATGTCGAAAGATGAATATGATGCCATGATTAAAATCCACTTATCTTTCTGCCTTAGTGGCGTAGCATATCCCCATCTTACTTTTGCTATCACACCTCTTCTAGCTGCTCATGTTATAGTTTTATACCCCTGTTTCTATGAACGGAACTCTGCCTGACATCCCAACTATCGCCACACAGGGTAAAATGGCAAAAAAAAAAAAAAAAAAAAAAAAAAANGGAATGCCACTCATTACTATTCCCTCCTTTTGTGTTGACCAAGGATGAAAAGTCAAATCAAGATGGTCAACATTCTTTTACGCATCTTTCAACTCTAAGAAAGAGTGAATAATATAGTTTCAAATAGGCACAAACAGTTTGTTACCAATATTTACTGTAGATAGTTATTCAGAATTATTTAGTATAATTTAGAAAAATTTAGTACACAATGTAACTACTCACCATAGGAGGAAAGCCAGCAATGGACTGTGGCAGTTCATGTAGTTTCGTTGGATCACAAATATCAACGTTACCATAATCAACATACTGAACAGCCAGTTGAGGGTCCAGCATCAATACACGTGCACGGTACCTGTGAATGCCAGATGAATACCAGAGATTCGAAATAAAGAGAACAAGACAGAAACAGAACAGATACAAGAATTAAAGTTTGTAGGGCTGTAGATTCTTTTAACAAAGTCTAACAAAAAAAACCTGTTCTCCAAAAAAANATACAAGAATTAAAGTTTGTAGGGCTGTAGATTCTTTTAACAAAGTCTAACAAAAAAAACCTGTTCTCCAAAAAAATTATGAATTTAAGGTCTATCACTATTAAACTCTACATATATTTCATCCCTTACATCTAACTTAATTTTACAAAAAAAAAAACATGCTGAAGCTGAAATTTAACAGACTTCTATTTAATGGATAAAATATTTAAAAAACAATTAATTACAAGGGATAAAAAAATTGAAAATCACCTCTGCCCCACAATCTAATCACTTATTTACATGCATGTAGATGATTATCTACAAATATANAAAAAATTGAAAATCACCTCTGCCCCACAATCTAATCACTTATTTACATGCATGTAGATGATTATCTACAAATATACTGAATGTCATATTTACTTCTAAACAGAAAAGTTCTTGTCTGGAAGAAACTGAATAAGAGTGGCTAGGGTCTGTTCACTCAGTTCACAAACGAGCAGGAGTTAAATCTTCCTCGACAAACAATGCAGCTCAGACAAAGTGACATCTTAACATAGCAACAAATGAAATTGTGTAATATGTTTATGTTTTTTTCTGAAAAATGGCAATGTACATAAATAAGACTGACCACGTTTATTTGCAAAAAAAAAANAATATGTTTATGTTTTTTTCTGAAAAATGGCAATGTACATAAATAAGACTGACCACGTTTATTTGCAAAAAAAAAACCTTTCCGGGATCTTTTCAAGGGATTGTCACGGTGGGTCTCTTAACAGCCACATCAGATTCCGTATAAATTACTTTTTTAATACCATCCGATTATCACAATGTCAACAAGATATTAAAAGTTAAAAACGAAAACAAAAAGTGACTAGCAGCATGGGCTTGCCTTGCCAGCCATTTACNAATATGTTTATGTTTTTTTCTGAAAAATGGCAATGTACATAAATAAGACTGACCACGTTTATTTGCAAAAAAAAAAAACCTTTCCGGGATCTTTTCAAGGGATTGTCACGGTGGGTCTCTTAACAGCCACATCAGATTCCGTATAAATTACTTTTTTAATACCATCCGATTATCACAATANCGGTGGGTCTCTTAACAGCCACATCAGATTCCGTATAAATTACTTTTTTAATACCATCCGATTATCACAATATCAACAAGATATTAAAAGTTAAAAACGAAAACAAAAAGTGACTAGCAGCATGGGCTTGCCTTGCCAGCCATTTACTGCACCTAAGCAGCCTTGAAAACGGCAATGAATTAAATGACAAATCCCAGCTGGAGGAAAAAGTTTATCACTTATTGCTTGCGGTGTCATTACTTTAAGAATTTAAGATATTAATGGTTATAGCCTACCACTAAAGAACTTTGTGATTTAAAAATAATATTTTAAAAAACGAATGCTATGAAATACAGGCAAAGTCGTGAAAAAATTTATCGCACTATTATACGTTACATTTTCAAAAATATTACATTTAAGTAAATAAATTATTCATTAAAATTAGTTTACATTGTGAATTACTTCAGGAACGTGATTTTCACAGTTCTGAGTGAAGAGTTTAACACCATCCTAAAGATAAAATTCTCTGCTGTGGATATTAAAATGCCCTATTAATGCTTTACCAAATTTATAAATATGAAAAGATATACCTATGTTATTGAAAAAAATATATATAAATACTAGTTACATTTGGAAATATTCAGAAATGGAAAAGCAATGAGTATGGTATGTGCATCTTCGTAGATATATTCAGAAATAGAAAACTGAATTCTGTGTTTATGAAATAAGTCTTAATTCAGTAAACTGTACAGTGTGCACAAGCAAAGTGCCACAGTGGCTGAAATTCCATCAGGATCAGTTTTGCTTCGGTTTTGAATTTTATTGCTTTAGTTATGGCTTTGACTCCCAGCACAAACTTTACATGAATCGTGGCTTTCACAGAATCTCTCATGAAAAAAATATTATATTGCACATGTTGTAATAAAACAGTAGGGGACAACATTCTGAATTTTTTTAATATCCATGTTACCTGAAGAAAATCCANTGTGGATATTAAAATGCCCTATTAATGCTTTACCAAATTTATAAATATGAAAAGATATACCTATGTTATTGAAAAAATATATATAAATACTAGTTACATTTGGAATTATTCAGAAATGGAAAAGCAATGAGTATGGTATGTGCATCTTCGTAGATATATTCAGAAATAGAAAAATGAATTCTGTGTTTATGAAATAAGTCTAAATTCAGTAAACTGTACAGTGTGCACAAGCAAAGTGCCACAGTGGCTGAAATTCCATCAGGATCAGTTTTGCTTCGGTTTTGAATTTTATTGCTTTAGTTATGGCTTTGACTCCCAGCACAAACTTTACATGAATCGTGGCTTTCACAGAATCTCTCATGAAAAAAATATTACATTGCACATGTTGTAATAAAACAGTAGGGGACAACATTCTGAATTTTTTTAATATCCATGTTACCTGAAGAAAATCCGAAGTTGGGGTTGCGGTTTTAGAGTTAGTAATGATGTAAGCAACAAAAGGAATATCTACTGTATCTTAAAGGAAAATTAAGTTCACACGCAAGGGTCTTTTGAAAGCTTTAATATGTCGCTACTAGGCCACCTGAGATATACAGGGTGGTGGCCAGTAGTTTATATAGTTAAATTTTATTGGTGCAGACTAAGGGCACCTGAGGTGGTTGCGTTAGGGGTAAACAAATACTCGTATTCTCCGTTATTTAACACACCAGGATTTTATTGATCAGAAGGTCATATAGTTATTACACACTGGTGAGACTGAGCCCCCCTGCAAGTCGTTTGCCTGAAGGGCTGGTGTGCTGAATATTATGCGTTGCGGAATGTTTGTTGAAGGGAGACGTTTTTCTACTTATCTGCGACTGTGGCTTTTGGTGAGTTGTCTTCGTTGGTAGTTGAGGCATGGTGAGTTGGGTGGCCCTCGTTCAGGCACTTGGACTGGCTCTCGTTGGCGTGCTGTACTAAGTTGGCTTTTTCCTGCAGCTTTGACACTCTCTCTCTCAAGTCCGGGATTGGTTTTCCCGTGACTTGTACTTTCCCTGCAACCCCGGCTGGCGTTCCTGGTTGGAGAGTACTTCCTCCTCTGCCTGCTTCCGGCTATCGCGTTTCTGCATTCCTCACCGTAGAAACTGCCACTACGTTTTCGGAAATGAACTCATAAGTTCTCGGTACTTTTACTGGGTTTGTCTCGGGAATTTACACATGAAGTTTCGGCTGTTCCTAGGTTCTCTCCTCGGTAACGTTACTATTGACTCACTAACTGACTGACTGACTGCTCACCTCGTCACCATACAGCGCACGACTACGCCTTCTCGGGAAATGGCACCCCTCGGACTGGGGCTACCTCTCATTTCCGGGAATTTACTCATATTCTCGGCACTGTTCTAGTCACACGACTGTTTACTCCCGTTTTGGTTGCATCTATCTCGCCTTGCAGCTGTACCGCCGAACAACTCCCATCTCGGTTGAACAACTGACTGCGAACAACTGATTGTACATTACTGCCTGGGCTGGGCCCGAACCCGGCCAGGTGATACTACTGCCTCTCGCCTAACTGCCTTCTCTGTCTCGCATCGCGGCTGCCAAACAACTCCTCGTCCACGACTGACTGCCCACGACTGAATGATGACAAACCTTGGCTGCTCCCGAATTTAACCCATCTCCCGATGTATTCAAATTGGTTGTCAGCAGATTGTGTTGAGAGAAATAGGGACTTCCCCCATGTAGCCCGAACGTTTTTTGGGTAGGATTTTGTGTATCGTCAGCTTCGTGGTGGAGGGAGGGGTGCGGCAAGCGTCTCGGGGATTCCTGTAAGCTGTGTCGGCAGTAATTCTCGGTGAGGGTTACCCTGTTTCCTTCGTAGAGGGCTTATATCAGCTAATTTTTGGGACTTTCCCTGTTTTTCTCTCGCTTCGGTTCTTCCTCCGCGTATCCTTATACCTCGGGAGGGTGTGAATACAGTGCAATTCCTATCCTATGTACTTGCCACGCGTCAAATACTTATGTATTTTACAATAATATCAAGATAAATTTTATTTCATTATTCATTCAACAGTTATATGTTCATAACAGTCTACCACAGACTTTTCGCTGAAAAAATTACAACAGTTAATTTAGGTCTGGGTTGTGTTATTTGACTAGTCAGAATAAACTGTTTTATATTTTATGTATGGTACTAGTGTAATGTTTAAGTCTCGTTACATATATTTACGTAGCTTTCTTCAAGCATTTGTATATACAATGCTTCACAAAAAGTAATAACTTATGTTACTGATAAATTTTAAAATGAAACTGTTGTAAGTACTTTGTTTAGGCACCGATTGAATATTCCCTAAATGTAATGTATATTCTGTGCAAAGCCTTGCTAAGTAATGTTCAAGAAAATTACTAAAAATCTTATTACCCTCAGAAAGCAACACTGGGACTACATTTACTACAAGACCATCCTGAATTTTTCTAATAAAGATGCAAAAAGAACTGTTTTATGTTTTATGCATGGCATTACTGCTTTGTTTTTAAGATTTGGTACAAATTGCAATTAAATCATTAAAGGCATTAATTTTTAATATACTTTTTTAATGACAGGAGTGACCTTAGTTGTGATTTCGAAATCCGCATTGATGTAAACACAGGCTTGTCTAAACATTATGTTCATGAAGCGTACTTCAGTGACTTTTATCACTAACCAAAATTGAACTTTCTGAAACTGTGATGGACTGTTGAAAATACCATTAACGATATTCATGTGCAATTTAGAAATGCCCAATGCCTGAATTTAATGATTAAATGCAATTATCACCACACATGTATGAGATCTTTAATTGGGCTCTCGTTAACAATATTTTTAATTGAAAGTAAAGTTAAATTTATATATATATATATATATATATATATATAGACACACACGCTTAGCCTCTTGTAAATTGTATACACCTTAAAAATGCACATACTTACAAAATGTGTGCATGTCATGCGTTTTTAACCAAGTTATATTTTGTCATAAATGCATAGGTTATTTCAGCAAATAAAGATTTCACAGCCAGCATCAACAACTTTGATACTACAAAACTTTTCATTTCTACAAAAGTAAATACTTTATAACACATTTGGGGTTATCTGTACACAACTTCATCAGTAGCAACCATTTTCCTTTAGTTTACTTCTCAGTTGAGAGGCCGAAAGGAATGAAGTGCCCAATTTTGGGCATTTTGGGCCCCTAAATAAAGGGCTACCTACCGCAGTTTAAGGGTCGCTTATATGTTGGCGAAACATTTCACATCATGAAGTGCCACTTACTGCGGATTTAAGTAACACTTGAATATTGGAGGATGTTGGTGAAACTGGCCATTAGACACTGTATTCCAGAAAGTGGCCGCAATCAACTTGAAACTAGTACCTAAGAAGTGCCACCTATTCCAAAAGAAAATTAATATCTTGGAACATTTAGTGTGTCCCCACAGAATTGAAACAGACCCCAAAAAGACCAAAGCCATAATAAATTGGCCAACACCAACTGACAAAACCGAAGTGCAGAGTTTTCTAGGATTATGCACCTACTCCCGTCAATTTGTAACCTGGGTTCACACATACACCAAGCCACTACATAAACTGACTGAGGAAAAAGAAAATTTCATTGGATCACTGAATATGAAGTGGCTATTTGTAAGTTAGAGAGGATTTTGATAACTCCCGCAGTCTTAGGATTACTGAACAGTGAGGGCATGTTCATTCTGGATATTGATACTAGTGATGTAGGCATCAGAGCTGTGTTATCTAAGGGTCCGGATGAGAGAGAGAGGCTACTAGAATTCTTCAGCAGGTACTGCACGAGCCTGAGAGAAATTGCAGTTGAACCCAGTTTTTATGTTAACAATATTTGCATTTTCCCATTTTTTGCACTATTTTTTCCAGGTCCCGTTCATTGCCCTATAAGTTTAATGCATTGCTTTCCTGCTAATTACATTGCAGAAATTTTTTTCTTCCCACTTTTTACATTGCATACAAAAAAACATTAATATCATTGCCATTGCTAAAGATACACTTGTAACGAGTTCATGAAACTTCACGCTACCACAACTTGGAATACTTGGAATATTGTGTGCAATCAGGACTGCTATCAGAACATGAATGCTGAGAAAACAAGATGGCGGCAATAGTTGATTCACTGCCACTGCAAACGCTAGTGGTATTCAACTGCACACCCAGTTAGTATGTTCATTATGTTTCAGTGTTGGTGTCAAAAGAAATAAAACCTTCAGCAATGTACACAAAGCAGCATCGAAAAATCGTGTTCTTATAATATTAACTCAAGTTTATTTTGGATGATGGTGAAAAAATGGTGGCAAATGTTTTTGGTTAAATAAATATTTAAAAATACCAAAGGCTGATGAGTTTGTGGGAACTTCCATTGATCTAGCATAGAGCTATAAATTCCCATCAATATACTTAAAAATTACATCATTGCAGAAAATGCTGCGCAGTGTTGAAGCATAGAAAAAATTTTAATACAGGAAATAAAAAATGTAAATACACAAAAGAATGGAAATTAAAATAACTGAATTATATTAGTCTTCAGTGGTTATTTTGGGAGCCAATGTTGCGAATCAATCAACGGCAGAATAATTTTGTGTTTAAAGGTGTGTACAACTGCTTTGTGATTATTAGACAGTGAAGGTTTTACTGCATGGACTAGTGGGGTATAATAGTTTGCAATTTTTTTGCAATCTTCTTTGATATATATTTGGAGATTAAGTCTTGCACGTTAAGCCATAATTAATAGAAAATGTGATTTAGTAAAGACGTCTCTGTCATATCTACGTATATTATTTTCTTATTTTTTTAACTGAATTTTACACATAGGATGTGTTTATTAAATAAGAAAGCAAAGAATAACAGAGAGAAGGTAATTTGTATTATTTATAAAGCTTCCCTCAATTTACACCTACCCTCTTTTTACATATATTTTACTTTGTCCCTTTCAAAAGTACAAAAAAAAATGGTTTTACTGTACTGTGTGACTCGCAGAGAGCTTCTGACTGTGGTGAAGGCAATTTCACACTTCCGCCCTTACCTTTATGGTAGACATTTTATTCTAAGAACAGACCATGTTAAATTACACTGGTTACAAAATTTCAAGAAACCTGAAGATCAAAGTCCAGTAAAAATAGCATTTTTAAGAATACGACTTTGAAATACAGCACAGATCTGGACACCTTCACAGAAATGCAGATGCACTTCTAGGAGGCCATATGAACCATTCTGTCATTGTGAACGCCAAGAAGAAAAGAACTGTGAATTTCTGAAGATACGGAGGAAAAGAACTCCAGGTTCTCTGTCTGATGTGTCACCTAGCTGGAGTGATGGGTGTAATAGGAAAGAGCAGTTAAATGATACCACTTTGCAGTCATTACTGAAGTGGAAAGAAGCAATGGACACAGCGTTACCCATAACCATATCAGNTTAAATGATACCACTTTGCAGTCATTACTGAAGTGGAAAGAAGCAATGGACACAGCGTTACCCATAACCATATCAGTTACTCCTAACATCTCTTTGACATGGCACACAATACAGGCATTGGGCAATAACAGCTGGTGCCAAGCACTGTAAGCAAGTTTTATTATGTTTCATGCTTACAAGTCCAGCACACACCATTACAGTTAAGTTACATACTACTGTAAATAATGTATGGCCTCCTTTAAACTGGGTTGTATACTCTCTGTAGACCTGTAACTTTACTACTATATTACTGTAAGAATTATGTATACATTTACCCTCATCCCCAATTCTGATTACAGCTGCCTTAGTGTATAGGCTATTCATGGTAAAGCGAGTACTTTTGAAAGCCTTCTCATTTAGAATAATAGTCCAATATATATTATTGTAGTCTTGGACATTTTATTTTAGAGTCTGGAAAAAATATACACACTGTGTTTATTACTGACATGGCAATATTTTTATTTTAAAAAGTGGTGGAAAGATAAAAAATAGATTATAGGAAAAAAGTAACTAGGGCCTCAAAAGTGCTCACTTTACTGTGAACAGTATATAGTTAGGCCTATTGATTTTTCCCCACGTAACAAGAATATATATTGATGTCGGACAACTGAGGTGGTGACTGCACTGCCCTTGGAAGGAGAGAGTGGGTGCCGGTGCCTGTGCCTAGTACCTGAAAGTTCCCCAGAAACAAAGCATGGTACATCAATCCCAATCCCATACTGTATGTTCAGTTACTCCAAGGTCTGAAAGGTACATCCCTTGGCTCAGGCAAGGCCTCACTGAATCTCTAGGGAGAAAGAGAAGAAGGAATAGCAACTGTTGTCAGCANACATCCCTTGGCTCAGGCAAGGCCTCACTGAATCTCTAGGGAGAAAGAGAAGAAGGAATAGCAACTGTTGTCAGCATTCCAAATTAGCAGAGGTTCACATCTTCACATTCCAGCCAAACTGACGCATATACCGTGCAGCCCACACATGGGACACGTCTGACATGTCAGCTGGGCCAGTTGCCTTCAAGTCAAAAGGACTGCTGGTATCAACACCTAGAACTAGGGAGAGAGCTACCCTGCTGACAGCATGAAAACAACAAAGCTATAAAATTAATGAGACCAACAACATTCATTATCAGTCTCTATCTTACTGGCAAAGGTGCAATCTGTAACAGCAGTTTCAACTAAGTGAAAGGAAGTCGTGAAATACTTGAGCAACTGTATTTGTGCCACTAAAATAAAAATTTGCTGAGGGAAACTGAAATTACACTGGCATCCAAAAATTAATTAAGATATCAGAAAATATTTTATTAATAAGTATGAGACTTATATAAATGTAATAAAAAAAATTTACAACAAATTAATTAAAAGTTTATTTGGTATACAAAGTAGTAGAAAACCTTGAATTAACAATGTATTATTGTAAAGAGAGAGATACAAAAATTACCAAATTTTGAGCATAATTTTCTGAACAGCAAACATTCTGTTGTAATACCTCGTGTCTGTACCTCAGGGCAGTAACTAGTACCTCCTCAGGGCAGTAACTAGTACCTCCGGTGAAAATGTGTAGCTTCGCACAACTATCAAACACTATTCCTGCCCACACCATTATTCCACCACCAACAAACTGATCCCTGTCTCCAGTACACGGTTTGCCAACAAACTCCAGAGGCAGCTGCAAGCTCTGAGGACAGTTGTGTTGCAGGTAATATCTGGTTTCATTGTGCAGTTAAGGCCAGATATTGGTCTTATTGTGGAGTTTTTACTCTTAGATGACGTTGTACTGGCCCAAGATGAACATCGCCAACTTTTGCCAAAGCCTGAAAAATTACACTTTGTAGTGCATTCAGAGATGTCTAAAATTCGATCTATGTTTGACCTGCTTCTAGGTGTCCAATTATTCATCCCTTTAAAAACGGGTCCAACCAATGACTTTGTGCAATGTATTTACTTTACAGTGCACACTTCACCACAAGATTGCACTCTGATCACAAAGCGAACGCAATACAGAATAAAATACTCTTGGTCTGATACATTGTTTCATTTACCTTTCCTTCATGAGCCTATTTGATAATGCCCCCTTCCCCTCTTTTTTCTTTTTTATTTACTTTCCCTTTTGGACACTAGTGTNTTCATGAGCCTATTTGATAATGCCCCCTTCCCCTCTTTTTTCTTTTTTATTTACTTTCCCTTTTGGACACTAGTGTAGCATAGTCATTGCTCAAGACAACTGCCACTTTTTAAAATATATTAAATACAGCATGATTAGGATTTGTATGACATATGTTGGACACAGTATCATTTACAATATTTTTAGTATTCAACGAAGTCTAATTAAAAATAATTTAAGGAACCAACTTCAATATTTTTATTTAGAACTTAATTCCACCAAAAAAAAAAANGAAGTCTAATTAAAAATAATTTAAGGAACCAACTTCAATATTTTTATTTAGAACTTAATTCCACCAAAAAAAAAAAAGCTACTGCTTGTGAAAGAACACAATACCAAAGCTGGTATCTCAAGTCATGTTAACATTTGACACTCACCATTCTCCCTCAAACATAGAAGCACACAGCACGCCAACTTCTGGCTTCACAAGAGGTAATGATGGACTCTTAATAATCTCGCTGCATATTATCTTCAGGGTCTCCTTGTTTGCCAGTCGCTGCACAAAATAAGTCGTTGGTCCTTCCTTCATTACCACCATCACCTAAAAGCACAAGAGAATATTTGCTGTTATACTAAGTGGCAACCTTTTTACGAAGCGGCAGACACGTGTTGATAGTATTTAATTTCACTGAGGCACCTACAACGAACTACATTTGATTAAATATGTGAATACAAAAATTATGAACTGCAGATATAATATTCAGACAGCACCAGCACAGAACTCTCGCATATAGATAAAACATGACGAAAGAGGGCACAATCACAATGGCATTTACAGGGTGGAAACATTTAACATAACAATATACGCTGTTCTACTGTAATTTTTCAAAATGTTCTTAAACCACATGCTCTATATCTCAAAAAAATTATACATTATTCTAAAAATATAATTTAAACAATAAATATAATTATTATTTAAGTTCTAAAGCATAATTTTAAATACCCAGTACTATTTTTCATTTATAATCATTGCAAGGATTGCCAACATAACCTACATCCTGCAACAACAATTGGCTGAAAATACTTCGCAAATGAGAGTGTTTACTGTTTACATGCTGTTTAGGTTGGTCACAATGTCTCAAAATGATGCAGTATTCTTAATTTTTGGGACACGTGTTTCAATTTTGTTCGTTTTTCTTAAGCTTTGCTAAGCTTCGTAATATNCTTAATTTTTGGGACACGTGTTTCAATTTTGTTCGTTTTTCTTAAGCTTTGCTAAGCTTCGTAATATTTTTATCGGTTTGAAATTAAAGCCGTGGTGGCTCGTTTCCCGTGATAGTACGTTTATCGGGCATATATTTGCTGTTTTATGGTTATCAGGCGTCCGGTTGTCGTTTCGTTTCGAAAGTCGTAGTTTTCAGTTTTTGTTAAGCGTCAACATTTGATTAGCTTTTTCAGAATGTGTCAACAAGTTTTATACGAGAAGTTTGTTTATGTATATGTTGACGGCGCAGTTTGTTTGTACAACGCAGTTTTGATAACATGTGGAGCAGTATCGATAACGTGTGGAGAGCGTGCATGGCCAGGCCTTTATCTTCGGAGGGGGGAGAGGGGTGAGAGGCAGCACAAAGATGAGTGTGCCTGTCGTCCAAGTCACTTCAGGTCGAGCAGTGCTTCAGGTCAGTCTCCACTCAAGAATGCTCACCTAGGCCGCGTCGGGCGGGACGATAACCCCCACATCTGCAACTAAACTTTGTTATTTTAATTCCCCGCCGGTGTGGGAGGTAGCAGCATTTCATATTTCATGCATTGCAAGTTTTGAGACATGAATAATCTGTAAACGATGGTGGCGCTGTTTCTGCACTTGTATGGTTATCTGTGAACGTTCGTACTCTGCATATTATGACTTCAGCTGTGAACTGTGTCACTAAATGTTAAATAAACATATATAACAAATACTCTGGAACTTGAACTTATTTCTCAATTAATTGGCGTCCATTTTACTGAGTCTCGTGTATTACCTATGAGCTAGTCGAGTGCAAGTCGGCAACGTGAAACCGGCTGTCTGTAGCGCCCAACGTTACAACTACAGTAGAACTCCCATTTTAAGTGTGTCCATGGTTCCCAAGAACACCATCGTAAAATCGCTGTTATTTAAAAATAACCAATTTTAACAAATAAAAAATTTAACAATTGTGTTTAAAGTGCATTTTTCCCCTTAAAGTTAGTGTGATTTTCACTAGCGTAAAACAAAGACATTTTCAAAATGAAATATTAATTTTTTTTAGTAGGTAGACATCTTCCAAATAAAGTTATACTCAATAAGTCTATATTTACCTTGTCATCAAAAAAAGTTAAAACCTTTGAGCAGCGCAAAGTTTTGCTGAGCAGGTTACAACCATATTTAATCACCTCTGGCACAAAAACAAAATTAACTTACATTTTATTTGAATTTAATTAAAAATGTAGACATCTGAAGAATAAAATGATGCACAAGAAATATAAATAACCTCTTATTGCTAAAAAATAAAAACGTTTATTAAAAAGTAGGAGACTTAACTCTTAGCGGGTGCTGCGTTCATTTTCAGTCGCCTCTCACAAAACGAGAGGAGCAATCGAAAATATATAAATATTTTAATACACAGGTTTTTTTAGAATAAAATTATATTGTAGAAGCAAATACAACATCTCGTCAACAAAAAAAAAGCTCAAGTGGCACACATTAATTGTTAGTAAGCGGTAATCAGTTTCATGAACACAGCGTACTGTAATATTTAGCATGTGTTAATCCATTTTCAGTGTCTTATTGCATGAAAAGCAGAATTATTAATTAAACGTTATTTTAATTCAATGCTACATTAATTTGAAGCAATATATTTCAAAAACGAGTCTCTTTGAGCCTGTACAAGATGAAAAAATTACTTGTGTGACCCAGTAGCAGAACAGGCTACTATGCTTCCCTCTGTTGGCCAGTACGCTCAGCTCGCTTCGGAATCCACGCCCTCAAGAAATGACTTTTTCATGTGTAAAATATAAAAATTTATGAACGAATTCCTAGAGTTTTATATTATCCACAAATGTTATATGTATTTTTAACGTCGCAAAATATTTCCATGTGCAGTGATTGTGCTTGCTAATTATTTCGATTCAGCATGTAATCATTGAGCCTTTGTGAGGCAGGTTTGCCATTTTGTGTTTCGTACATCCCCCCCACACCAGCTACAAGGCAAAAATAAATATTTATTTACTAAAACCATGCATTGTTTTGGGATTGAATCATTCCTGCAGCAAATAATATTTATGTTAATGTGATATATCGTCATACTGACGTGCTCAGTACCATGGTTAATTTATAAATAGCCTCATGTGTAGAAACTGTAAGCTACCCAATCTCACCATTTTGATGAATTTGATGCCACTTTTAGTTGTGAAATACTTTATTATGAATGAAAATGTATTATCTAACAATTTCTCCTATTTATGCTGTAATGTCCACACTGCTACTGCATCAAAACCACAATTTACATTGAATTAAAGACATTAAACCAAATTTGCATCTATAAAAAATAATGCTCCACAGTTTACCTAGCCACATAACTAGTTGTAGGTGCATCCAGCAAAATGGATGCGAAAGTTGGAAACGCAAGTTCAGTTTTTTGATTAGAATAAAATTTCAAATATATTGGGACCATATGAATCAATGGCAAAAATAATAATAATATGATGACATCATTACACTGTCAAATCAAACTAACACTATAATATAGCTAATTTTCCATGAGCATTATGATACATTATTTCTGTTTGCTGGGCAAGAAAGATGCAACTTTTCGAACAACATTTTCAAGTGAATAAACTATGGATGTTAGTCCATTACAGTAGTAAAAAATTCTATATCAAAAACAATATTTTCTCATCTATGCACGAGCAGCTACACAGCATATTTTGATGTAGGATGTTCATCATTACAGACAAAATATGTTTTGACAGTCTCGTGGAAACTATATTGCGGCATAAGAATACGTAGTCTGTTTAATTGCTACTACTACTACTACTACTACTACTACTACTACTACTACACTATCTGCCAAAAAATTGAATTCTTATATGAAATAGACAAATATCACAGTTGCTATGCGTGCAGCATTTAGAAAGTTATGCACAGATGAGGGCATGTGATGCGCAGGGAGGAGAGAGGACAGCGTGAGTCACCACTTCTATTCACGTGGTTTTGCATCACACACAAAGTCACCAGGCATGTGCTTCAGAAGCAGTCCAGCCAAGCTTTTAATGTATTTACCATTTTTTTTTACAGCTGTGGCATACCAATTAATGATAGCAGCGCAACCTCTAGTATACTCTCTCTCATGTAACTTGACAAGATTTTGACAGTTCGACGAAAGTAGCACCAATGTTTACTTTTCGTTTATGTCTCCTTTCACCATCAACTGGTGCGTTAAGTGTTGACTGTATATTAATGTTATTAGCACGCTGTTAGCTAATCCACTTTCGATTGTAATGCTTAACAAATTCTACGGTATTTATAGACTGACATCTGTCTAANTGTTATTAGCACGCTGTTAGCTAATCCACTTTCGATTGTAATGCTTAACAAATTCTACGGTATTTATAGACTGACATCTGTCTAAAAAAAATCATAGGTTATAAAGGTAAAAATAGGTAACCCTGCAAAAAATGAAATAGTTAACTTTTTTTATTTTTTATAGACAACAAATCTGGGTTAGCATTTGCGANTAGCACCAATGTTTACTTTTCGTTTATGTCTCCTTTCACCATCAACTGGTGCGTTAAGTGTTGACTGTATATTAATTTTATTAGCACGCTGTTAGCTAATCCACTTTCGATTGTAATGCTTAACAAATTCTACGGTATTTATAGACTGACATCTGTCTAAAAAAAATCATAGGTTATAAAGGTAAAAATTGGTAACCCTGCAAAAAATGAAATAGTTAACTTTTTTTATTTTTTATAGACAACAAATCTGGGTTAGCATTTGCGANTGGTAACCCTGCAAAAAATGAAATAGTTAACTTTTTTTATTTTTTATAGACAACAAATCTGGGTTAGCATTTGCGAGATGGTAATTGTAGTTCTTCTCACACTTTGGATGTTACAGCTAATATGTTAAGACTGGAAATAAAAGTAATTAAGAGAACTTGCTTGACAACGCACTTTTCATTTGCCAAAAAACAACTTACCAACGACTTTTGCAAAGCAGTTATTCTGCTATTACTGATAGTAAACAGCTCAAGTTAGAAATATGTGAGTGGAATAACGTAAAACTTTCTTCAAAACTACCCACGCGCATCCCACATTCTTCATTTTATTAATACAATATAGTAACAACACGAAAACAACAAAAATATTGGTTTGTGGGAGGAGAACTTGGTGTGTAATGGACGTAGACACGACGAAAACAATTACCGGCGCAAAAGAAATTACTAGTAATCAAAATTGCTATACACAGAAATACAAATGTTAGCTACAAAATTATAGAGCTCGCGGACAAATAAAACCATTGGTATCTGTTCATAAATTTGTTATTTTACACAAAGAAACTATATTTTTTCTGACTGGTTGTGATTCGGGAGCTGGCTAACAGATTGCGTGGATGAGCATGTTGTAACTGATGGCATGGCAGGGTGTGTTGTGAGCCGAACGTGTTCTTCACCAGGTAGCAGCATGTTTGCCTGCCTCATTCAGTCTTTGTATAAGTAGACTTTTCTCCTATTACTGGCTCAAAATGATAAGAAATTTAAATATATTTCGTTAAATTATATTTAAAAAAAATTTAACAATGCCGTGCAATATTTCTATAGGTTTCTGGAAATAACATCAAAAGCATGTATGGAAGGTGCGGAGCGTGGAGGTACGACGTAAAAAGAACTCAGAATGTTTGAAGTAGCATTTAATTTGAATACGGACAGTTTTAATGTACATTTCAATTTGAACAACTATATATTACTACTTTAGCAGGAAGTTTAGTTTGTAACACTAATAACAGCTGGTTTTGGATCATGTTAAATAAAATGTATTAATTCATTTAGGAACTCTTTCTTAACTGAGTATTTTCTGCTTGTCTGCTGTGTCAGCAGTGCAGTAAGAATAGCCAACGTAATAATATTCATTCATTCATGCATCATCTGATACAGGATTTTTTAAATGGCACATTGTTTATTTTGTATACGTCGCCACTTACTGTCACAATCATGCCAAGTTATACGAGACAGAGAGTACGTCACCGCTGAGTGCTAATGAACACATTTTGAAATAGCCTTTAATCATAACTTCTTGCATATTGTTCTCAAGAATGTTGTCGTAAAATCATTGTACTTATTAGACACCTGCTTAAAAAATAGGGGTTTTACTGTAGTTAAATATTTCCACACATATCTTAAATACAGAAATATGTGACCGGTCATTTCACTGAATCATTAAAAGGGAACACTGATTTTTAACAGAGACTAGTGAAAATCTTTCTGTTAACGAATAAAAATAGCTGCAAATATTGTACAGAGGTCTGGGATTTTTAGTTAAGAGCCAAGCTTGAGCAAGCCTACTGAAAATATCACGAGCTTTGAGCTCAAGTTTGAGCTCGGCTCAAGCTCTCTTATTGCAGACAAAAAAATAAGTTTTATATTAAAGACAATATTTTTGTGTTTAGATATGCCTGTTTCTGTGAAAATGTTTCCATGATTTCTTCAGTTTTAATTAATTAATTTCTTATGTTTTTGCTACTTTTTCTAAAATGTCTGATTTTTAAAATANCATGATTTCTTCAGTTTTAATTAATTAATTTCTTATGTTTTTGCTACTTTTTCTAAAATGTCTGATTTTTAAAATAGTATATACAATATAACAAACAAAGTATGGGCACAATTAATTTTTCTTCAGCAACATATTAAACTGAAGTCCTTCATTTTATGTATGTGTTATTTTACTAGCTGAAATTTGCCAGTTCAATAAAGATATTNTAATACAATATAACAAACAAAGTATGGGCACAATTAATTTTTCTTCAGCAAAATATTAAACTGAAGTCCTTCATTTTATGTATGTGTTATTTTACTAGCTGAAATTTGCCAGTTCAATAAAGATATTCTCAACAGTCAATGTATACAGTATGTACATGTGTGTATACATATAAAAGCCAGAGTTGACATGAATGTATAAAATAAAAGCAATGGGATGAACCACCAGCATGATTCACACACAGAATATAGGGCTGTGTCCCAACTTGAATGTGTGCTCACCCTCTCACTCTTACACACTGGCTCTCACTAGCATATTAAGACTTGCGCCCTCAGTGAGCCTTAGGCATTATGTTTCTGATAAAAAAGGCAAGGAACAGAGAAAAATAAAACATTGTTTGTTCACCTTTCCAAATCATATAAATTAACTGTGTTTCTTGAAATTACAACTTAATTTGATTCAGTGGTCAAACACTTAACTATTTTGTCCAAAGCAGAATATTTTAATAATATGTGCGCATACAAACTTAACAAATCCTGAACAATCACATCACAATTCTTTATGTACCATATCATATGGAATATTGTTGGTGTTACAATCATAATGGTTACGACAAATCAAATATTTTTAACACTGCTGTAGAAACAATAAATATATACAGCATGCTGTAATGGTGCGTGCCGCGTCTCATTAAGGCATATTTAATATAACTGCAGCCTCAAAGGTGGACGCCATGTTGTTAACGTTCGTCACTTGTTACTGCCGACTGTTTATGTAGCCACGGCTTGCTCAGGGTAGAATACACGAGACTCAGTTAATTGAACACTAGTTAATTTTGAAATAAAGTTCGAGTTCGAAGTTAGTTTGTTCTATACTTTATTTATCATTTTTTGAATGACACAGTTCACAGATGAATTACCGGTATTCAGAGTACGAACCGTACCGAGATAAATATCCAAGTACAGAACAGCGTCACAGTGGTTTACCGTTTATTAATGTCTAAAAACTTGCATCGCAAGACTAATTTACGAAGGCAGGAGGGATGTTCGTTCCCTCCTGGCACCCTAACGACCTCCCACACCGGCGGAAATAAGTTTAAGACTTTAGGTTAAGTTGAAATGATGTGAAAAGAATTAACGGTCGCGGGTGCTTGCCGGTGTGGGTGAAGTACTTCACGCCTGATGCGTCTTCTTACGCTCGATGCGTCCTCTTCGACGGTTGGTTACCTTTTTTTTTTAGGCGATAGACCCCACTAGTATATATATGCAGGCCTATCGCCCCCTTCTCCTAGATAAGCACCTGGCATCCAGCATCTGCCAGCAGCGTCATCTAAACTGCACGTGTCCCGCGCTCAACACGTTATTGACTGCTGCGCCGTTAACAGAAACTAACCTCTCGTACAACAAAAACTTGTTGACTTTGCCTGAAACTGCGCTGGAGGAACTAAAACTGTAGACGCATTCAAAATCCCGATAACTAACCTCTCGTTTCATATAAAATTTGGATGACGCAGTAAAACTGCGCAGAAGGAACTAAAACTTGTCGACGTCGCTGTTACCAGAAACGAACTAATCTAAGTAATGATAACACTTCCCAAAACACTGAAAACAACTGACGTTCGAAATGAAACGGTTACCGGACTACTGATAAAACGCAAACAGCAGACGTCCGCCCTTTAACCTACAAATGCACACTTCTGTCTGAAAAACAAACACGGGAAACGAGCTACCACGGCTTCAAACTGAAATACGATAAAAATATTACGACGCTTTCCAGAGCTTCATACACCCGAAAGAATTTTACACCCACGTCCCGAAAAATTACGAATATTGCGTCATTACAATGTAACTAAAAGATTTATCCAAATTCACAAGGCTATAATTTTAAAATGAAAGAAGATAGGACCTTGCTGCAAATTGTAAAATGCACATCAAAATGTAAAGTTTCCCTTGGCGCATGTTGCAGATCACTGGTTCACTTGTTTACCAGTAGGCATCGCGTCCTGGCGGTGCTACAGCTGTTGCTGCTAGCGCTGTCGTTCAGTATGCGTCGGGATGGTGATAACACAGCAATAAAAAGAGTTTTGCATTCTCAGTTTCAACAAATATGAGTCAGTTATAACTATGCAGCATGATTTCCGTCGACAGTATGGTACTGCACCTCCCACTGTGCAGAGTGTCCGATGGTGGCACGAGCAGTTTCAAGAGAGCAGTTGTATATGTAAGGGGAAGTCAACAGGTCACCCCCGTGTACCTGAACAAGATGTAGAGCACATGCTGCAGAGTTTTTGTAGAGAGTACACACAAGTCTACTCGTAAATGCAGTTCAGAGCTGGACATCTCCCATATGACCGTCTGGCGTGATTCGCGGCGACAACTATTTTTCAAACCATACAGGATTCAAGTGCTGCAAGCCATTCGTGATTGTCATAAACATTGTCTTGAGTTTTAATTCATTCTGGGCATGGTGATGGCAACCTTCAACTACTTTGGGTGAACTGCAATATCGCATAGCAACAGTAGTGCCTGCGGTAACACCTGACATACTCGCACGAGTAAGTGGTGAGTTTAACTAGCATTTAGACATATGCCGTGCATCCGGTGGAGGACACACTAAACATTTGTGAAAAGGTAACTTAAACTTAAAACTTTGTATTTTTATATGTATTTTAAAATTCACCTGAAGGTTTTATGAGCATGCATGATGTAAGCCTTGTGAAAACCGATGAATATTTTTGATGCAAGCTGTATATTTGGATATTTGAGGTTAGGCTGGAAAACATGGCTGTCGCAGAGGGTAGGAATGTGTTCACAGAGTGATCTTCAGTCGTTTACATTCCCTCTCACTCTCTTTCCTTAGAGTTGAGACAGCAAAGAGGAGACTGACATCAAGAGTGGACGAGAGAGTGGTCTCTCTGCAACAGTGGTCAACAAAAGACAGCAAAGATTTTTGGTGTGTGCCATATTTTGCATCAGCCCAACAATTTGACTGCAAAAACTATGACTGCAATTTATAAAAACTAGTTCAATTTATTTACGTCGCTTTGTGTACGTAATTCGTAAGTTGTAACCGCATAAAAAAAAATTCCAAAAAATAACTTTTGATTCACATTTTTGGCCATAAAACCCGGTTGTGTTAAATAACCTACTCATCATTGTATATTTCTGTTTTCTGCAAGTTTCCTATTGACGTTTGCGAAACGCTGAGATGTGCCGGACCAATAGTTCGTGTTCACGTGGTGTACTGTAGGAGTTTGTATGTTTGGCACACATGCTCATCATATTTGTTTTGAAATATTTGCACACTGCTTAGTTAACATTTTGACAAATATAGCATTCTCCCTATGTAACTTATAACTTATATTGCCACATCAAAAACTTAACCAATAACCTAAGAAAATGCAATTATACATTTTTTTTAAAGTCTCGTTTGATACTATCGAATATCATTCCAACAAGCAATTGATTCAACCCACACTTTTGCAATCCATCGCTCGAACCTACTATGTTATGTTTTTACTACTTCACATGTGAATCTTACACAATTATTTTGTGCTTTCATGAAGCGTTTATTTATTTCGCAATTTCAAATAACTAAAGCAAATTTGATGATTTTGTGCATAAATAATATTATTTTTCTAACAAACTATCTCATCGGCATCTGCATCTTTAACCAATTCACAATCTCGTTTTTATGCAAATTTTGATGGAATGTGTGTTTACATATGCAGTTGAGGAATAATTTTAACCATAACACATCTACCGTTTAAAAATTTGTTTTGTGAATGATCTTCCTTTCTACCAACATTTAAAAAAAACTGTCCCTATCAGGCGCTGCATTGTAGGCGGATTTGCAGCCCTTCTTTTAAGCTAATTTTGCTGTTAANTCTAACAAACTATCTCATCGGCATCTGCATCTTTAACCAATTCACAATCTCGTTTTTATGCAAATTTTGATGGAATTTGTGTTTACATATGCAGTTGAGGAATAATTTTAACCATAACACATCTACCGTTTAAAAATTTGTTTTGTGAATGATCTTCCTTTCTACCAACATTTTAAAAAAACTGTCCCTATCAGGCGCTGCATTGTAGGCGGATTTGCAGCCCTTCTTTTAAGCTAATTTTGCTGTTAATAAGCGTTCGTATCTGCATTTCCAAGAAATCCTTTTACGGGAACACAATTTTTAAATATTTACATTTCATTAATTAATAATGTGTTGTTTTCCTTCGTTAAAAGAAAAAAACCATTGATCGATCACCAACTGGATAACATAACATTCATACAACAGCTCAAATTTTTGAAGTGTGAAAAATATTTCAAGCAGAGCTCAAGCTGCAAGCATGTATTCGGCTGGAGCTCGATTTCCCGAGTACTTGAAGACCTCTAGGCAGAAGTTCTAATAATACAATCTGAATAATCACATATTTCACAAAGAAAAGATAATTCCGTAATAGTAACCAACCACTCAAATAAAAATGCCTGTACTAAACATTCAAGTAAAAATTTTCAGACACTCCAGGTTATAAGGTAATAATATTAACACTTTTACACTTAAAAAAATTGGCCCAGCCNAGTAAAAATTTTCAGACACTCCAGGTTATAAGGTAATAATATTAACACTTTTACACTTAAAAAAATTGGCCCAGCCAAAGAAATTGTGCATCCATGCATGACAATGAATTTCACAGGCACTTCCATAGATGTAAGATTAGATATTTCATAAACTAAACCGTAATAACTACTATTACAACGCATGCAAAATAAAGTTACTAAAACTTCCCTATTAATAATGTGGAGAGCTCTACAACACCAACTACGTGCTATAAATACACAAAACTTTAACTATATGCTGTTAATGGTAAAGTGAGCACTTTTGAGGCATTAAGTATTTTTTTTATTTCAGTAATTTTTTATCCTTTAACTTTGAAAATGAATATTTCCATGTACGTAATAAACACAGTGTGTCGATTCCACCTCACTCGGAAGTTAACGTCTAAGGCTAAAATAAAATATATTTATTGACTATTATTCCAAATGAAAGGGCTTTCAAAAGTGCTCACTTTACCGTGAATACGAATAGCCTATACATTGAGTGCAAAATGTTAAACTCAAAACTGCCAATACATGAAGTACGGCATTACATGCTGAAATGATTACCAGATTCCTTAAAAATTTGTTTCCATTAGGAGTGGTTAACTATTTTTAAGACCCCGAGAATAACAACTCTCTCGAAATAGCCATTTCTTGGGGAATCATGAAATAAATTCTATTATAAAAGTTTTCCCTTTTAACGACCTCTTCGAAAAAACAACCCTTTTACTGGGAACCATGAAAGGTCTTCGTTTCTAGAGTTGTCTGTATTTACCATTTTCTCTTTAACATTACAGTGGCACAATAAATAAATAAATAAATATTTAAATAAATAAATAAATATTTAAATAAATTTTTAAATAACTATTCTGATATTCTGTACAGATTATTATAAAAACTTGAATGAGTATTCAAATAGTATCTTCTGTGTTTTATCAGGTTATATGAAGACTCCAATGACTATTACAGACTGGATGTAACAAAATTCAAAAACTTTTAAGGATGTTAGAAGAGACCAAAACATAGAAGTTTTAACAGATTACTATTGGTTAGAAATTGAGACTTTAGGTACATTTTGGCGTGATTGAGAATGAGAACGGAAAAATCACATTTCAATTTAATTGAATTCTTTACAAACGCTATTCAAAAGTGCAGCCTGCTGTTTAAATACAAGCTCTGCAACGTGTCATTACCTGTCATACATATTCAAAGACCTCAGGCAAGTGCTTGTAGAAAGAAAGCAGCTGCAAGCTCTTCCTCAAATTCATTTTCAATTTTTTGCACCAGGCTCTTGAAAGTCTCCCCAACCCCCCCAAACAAAATTATTTGTGGTGATGTCAGGAGAATGAGCAGACTGCACATTTAAACAGTTTTTGTAAAGGATTACAATTAAATTGAAATGTAATTGTTTCATTCTCATTCTTAACCATGACAAAATGTACCTCACTTATCAGTTTCTGAGCTATGGTTATTACTATAACATATCAGTTTTGGTCTCTTCTTAAATTCCTAAAATTTTACATATTGAATTATGTTATACCCGGTACACAGAATTTACATACCTGTATATAAACTCCAATTACCAAATTCAAACTACAAATAACTCACCTTTGCTACTTCAGCCGTTAAATTTTCACTTGAAGACAACGCCAAATGTGATGTTTTGTCATCAGCTTCAACAACAGTGTCCTGTATTTTACCATGCTTATCGACTAAGTTGTCTTGTTTTTCTTCCACTTTCTGAGATACATCCTGTATTAATCAAAAATTTATTTATGTTAATATGCACAAACAAGTGAATGGAATATTTAAAATATTGTGAATTAAATATTTCAAAATATTTTTAGGTTCGTGAAGAGGAAAATAATTAAAATATGCCAATGCTAGTGACCAACAAATTAAAGCATTTTTAAACCATAAACACTCAACTTTCTAGAGATGGGGAAAAACCTCACTCATACAGTACATTTCATAAGGTTTACTGAGATCAATATTGAGTTAAGGATTTTAATACTACACATATGTACATAAATAATTTTAAAAATGTATTAAGTCACATTATTATTTTCATTTATTAACAGAATCAGAAATTAATGAAAATTTCCCTGATTTTCCCTGACCAAAATTATTTTCCCAACACCACCACCAAAATTTGAATCATTTTCTAATACTGTAATCTACTATAGGATACGAAATTAAGAAAATTCAGCCTCCACCATCCCTACAGTTGGCCTAGTTCCCCCTCTACTTTTTATATTTCTTTTTCATTTCAAATATATAAAAGAAAAAAAATCTGTAACAATACAAATATAATAAATACTATACAACAAATGGTAATCAAGGAAAACTTCTAATTAATTAAGTCAATTTTCAGTCATCCCAAAGAAACTAAGTAATTCAGATTACTGGAGACATCCTATCAATTCCTTTTAACATTTTCAACAATAGTCATCTTGCGTTCAAATTCAACATAATTTCTCTCACTCCAGTTTAATGATTTTCCTTCTGCATTCATTTCCTTTTTCTTTTCAAAATAGGCATGATAGTTTCTTGCAGTAGCTGTCAGAAAAGTGAGCATAATTAATTATTGTAATAGTCACTTCCACTCCACCCAAACTCTTCACAGCATTATAGTGGTGACTCAATACAGATTCTTACAACAAAGTTTCAGCGAACGCAAACTTGTTTACCGACAAGCTATTTTCCACAGACATTTCCATGTGAAAAAATTAAACACTGCTTCACAACAAGGTATAAATCCTCTAAATCAGTTGTTGCATCCTCGAATCTGTTATTACATCCTCGAATCTGTTATTGCCAATAAATGAGATAAATGTGTGTTCCATTTCTCAGAATGAGCTTCCATAGTCAATGTACAAATATTTTTTGGGCCCCTCAACTAAGGTTTAGCAAACTATTTTGGTGCCGTGCAGATATTCTAGGGCAATATCAACTCTATTCAAACCCACACCTTACTGGACGAGAATAATTTTGTGATCAAGGCAAGTTACCTTCACACAAGATGTGATTTTTAATGCAGTTTCAATTTCAGATTTTACAAGTGGTGGTGGTAATTTTCAGAAACTCATGCTTTGTTAACAATTTGTTATTCTTAGAACATTCTATTTCTATTAGCATCTTTCTTGCAACATATCCAATACAAACTTTTTCTCTTGGAATTGAGGTTTACACTATCCGAAAGATTTAAAGTCTTAAGTTTGTATGTAGTACTGGCTAGAAAAATTTTTGCTTCATAAATCTCAACAGGTTCTTTAAAACTTCAAGTGCTGTGAACAAGAAAGGACCAATGGCTTTTGAATGTAACTAACCTATTAAGAATGGTTTACACACTGATGAGTTTTGAAAGCAGCTGGTCACACTTCCAGAAATTAGAGGTCTGCCAGTACTCAGATTTTCGAGTAGAATTTACCTTCTGACCAAAACTCTAAATTGAGCTAGATTTTTTTCAGACTTAAAATATTCAAGTTGTTTATACTGCACTTCATAAAAGTACACTAAAATTTGACAGTGTGACCAACCTACACACTATGTAAACAGTAAATGCTCTCACTTGCAAAGTACTGCATCAGCTGATAATTTGTTGCGGGATCTATGTTATATAGGCAATATAAATGATGCTCATGCAAGAAAATAGTACTTGGAAGTGAAGGTTGTAATTCATAACTTAAATTATACTTAAAACATTTGTGTTTTAAATTATGTTTTTAAAGTAACGTACAATATTATTTTACTTTTATCAAACTGGTTAAAAAGTAAGTTTAGAAAGTATGGCAGAGCATATATACAATTACTATCAGTGAAACGTTTCCAGATCTGTGAAGCCATTGTGCTGTGAACTTTTTCCGACATGTTTATGCGAGTACTTTACTGGTGTTACCGGAATATTTTATCGGTAGTTAATGATTTATGTATTTAATTTCATTAAGCATAGTTGGTTGTAGGGGTTAGTGATGGCCTGATAGACGATAACAGGTATCGGATATCGGTATTATCGGTACATTTACCATTATCGGAGATCGGCACAAAAATATCGGCACATCGGTAATGGCCATTCTAACCTCAACCTAAAATATTTTCTCTCCTCTGCTGCACACTTAATTTTCTCAACTCTTAACCAGGCTGAAGTAATGCGACTAAAAAGAACATTAGTTTGAAATGTTGATATGCAATTTTTTTAAAAAATAATGATAATATTAATAAAGAATTTGAGATGGCCACTCCAATTTTGCAGGCAAAAACAATTTTTCCTTACGATAAAAACAAATTAGAATGTACATGTCCATTAGTTTCAGGAAACCGGTGGTGTCATATTTACTGAACGATTCTGCAAATTATTTCATATCATTGGCAGAGCAATGTGTTGCAATGATTGCCACAGAACAATGCAAGTTCAGGAGATGCAAATAGGAATTACAACCCTTAAGCCAAAGTGTTTTGTAAATTATGTACAGCAAAATTCTTCAGAAGTTTTTGAAGGGACTGAAAAAATAATCCTTATTAACCAGGAAAACTTCTTAAAGGGGTCAAATTACACATGTGCATATAGGCAAGGTACAAAATTATTCAACTTATTAAGCAGGTAAACTTAAGTGGGAACTTAACAGGATTCACTGTACTAAGAAAGAGTTATTAGAATGTTTGAAATATGAATGGCCTAGAAAACTACCATTTCAAAGATGTTTTGTAGTGTTAAAATAACATTTTTATTATATGGAAAATCCAACAAGTGTGAGGCATACTGGCATAATTATTTACAACACCGCCTCATCTTCACGTGACATCACATCACCCCGAGCAGGGTTTGAACCCAGGACGACTTGCTTCCAGAGCCAACCTGCACACCCCTAGGCAAGGGGCACCCAAGGACATGGCAGCCGAGACCATCTATGACATTATGTCGGACGTCACGTGTCTGGTAATCACCCCGCGTGCGACAGAAGTCTGCCACAAAGCCCAACGCGGCCCCTAAGCTCGCAGGAACAACGCAACACGCACACAAGGAAACCTGCACTTCCAGCCTCTCCAGAGAGAATGCAGCCCTCGCCACTAAAGGAGCTCGCGTCTAAAGATGCCCAACCAGCCGGAGGGAGCCGAAAGATCCGCAGCCAGCCATCTATATATGCCAGCACGCAGCCCTAAAAGTCTGTTGTATACTCAGCAGCTCGTTACACCACCTTGTGCGCTGAAGTGCTCTGCCTACCGCTTTCCTTACGAAAGATCAGTCAACCTTCCAGAAGACTTCAAAACTTTCGCCCAGCAACCCCCGAAGAAGTCTTCGACACTCTTTACACTCACTACCACTTTGGTAGTGAACTCAAGACTCCTTTCTGGACAACAGTATAGATTAGATAGGGTCAGTTGTTATAATAGCCATTTATAGCCATTTTGAAGTACTCAAAAATGGTGTTTCTAATGTGCATGACTTCTTGACAGCACTAGCCCTCCTCTGAATTGTGTGTTCCTTTCGTAGATCAGTACATTGGATGCAGTTGAATAGTTTCACAGAAAACTTTAATTACTAACATTTTGTTACACTGTTCAAGCACCAGGTAGGATGAAGCCTTAATGAATGCATTATATAACTATGGAAATACGAAACACTAAACTAAAAATGCAATATTAGCATCAGGGTTGGGCAAAACTGGAAATTTTATTTCTCAGCAAATTTTTTGAAATATTCGCAAATTTGATTCTAATATTGAAACAAAGGATTTTGTTGACAAGTACATGTTGCACCAATTGACTGTATGCCGACACCGAATGCAAACCGACCTTTAACTTTTAATTTTAAACCCTCAGAAAAAGAAAATGATACAGAATGCAAGCCGGATTTTCAATGTTGTGCACACCGTCAGCTGAGAGAGCACGCGGTGATGTCATTGATTGTGCCAGAGTTTTCATGTCTGTTGACTTGTTTTTGTTGCCTCTTCTGCCCCCGGAAAAGATGAAAAGATGTGAAAGCTAGTTCTGCGGTGCACTGGCATGAAGGTAGGGAGAGTAGGATGAAGAAAATTCAGGGCCGCATATTTTGACAGTTGCCTCTAAAGTGGATGGGTGTGACTGGAGCAAGAGGATGAGAATGCAGATGATAGACAAGACCTGCGGTGGGGACGTGAGAAAAAGTGATGAAAAAGAGAGATGGGGCGTGGAAGAGAGCCGGAATGGTGTAGGAGCTCTGGAGGGCTGGAGGGAAGAAGGAAGCTTGGTGCAGTGAGGGCATGGTTTTAGGGCGGAGGGAGGAAAGGAGAGTAGCAGTGTGGGCGTAGCTGGATGGTGGAGAGGAGAAGGGAGGGTAGCAGTGTGGGCGTGGCTAAGGGGAGGGACGGCAGACAGCCAGTGGAGGATAAGAGGGTAGAGCATCCGCAGGAGGAGGGGAGCAAGGGTGAAGAAGAAGTGTGCAGCCCAGTGGCCATGAGAAACCAGTCCACGACTGCCACGCCCAGTGCCATGACCTTTTCAGGCCAGACCAAGCCAAGCGATAAGGGGGTGCTGTGCTTGACACAAAAACCACACGTTTTTATGAACTGGGACCACTTTATTATATTGGTAGTAGGGTTGCAACAGTACTGGTAAATATACACTGTCCATTTTATCAGCTTGTTTTATATATACGTGGTCGGAACTATGTAATATTGTCTGTCCCAATTCTAAGCCGAGGCATGATTTCGGAATATTCAAATTGATAAGAAAAAGGTTGGCTTGCAATGCAATATATATGGTACTCAAGGAACCTGTACTGAACATTCCTACAGACTTCCCACCAATAAAATAATAGGGTCACCACTGAAAGTGCCATAGGTACATGCAGTGCAACTAGGACACTGTACATCTGTTCAGAGCCTTGCGCTTAGCGGCAATAGCGTACTTGATGCGCGAAGCAGTGTCCCCCTTATCGCTCGTGTACCTTTCGGCATCAAATGCAGAAAAAAGCTCCAGGTAGGTCAAAACCTTAAGAAACACGTTTTAGATTTAGAAAGTGATGTGCGTATTGCTCATTTAGATAAATAATAAAAAAAGTATGTCTGATGTTCAAATTTACTCAAATTAACCAAAACAAACTTACACAATTATAAAATTACATTTTCCTGTAAATTCACACATTGTAGAGGTTATAGCTATTTGCAACTAGAAAGCATGCTTCAATCATTTTATAGAATCTCCTCAGTTAAAAATATTTTCTAGGGATGGGTCAAGTATGCATTCTTCCAGATTCCGATTCAAAGTTTGATTCCTTATTTTCAATTCTCGATTCCCAATTCTGAGAAATTTGATCATTAAAATTAGCATTTGCTATGTAATACTTCAAGTCTGAAAACAATTCTTTCGTCCATAACCTTTATTTTTTTGTAAATTCTGAGTAGTCATAATATTGGCATTTAATAATAAGTAATTCTGTGTCTAAACTTATCGGAAGAGATGTCACTTGAAAAATTTTTGGATTGAAACCACTTATTGGCTTATGTAGAAAGTTAATTTAAAAAAAAAATTATGAAACATTATGCTTTTCCCGAGTATTACAAATAAAAATACAGAGGAAAATCTCTTTGTGATGAAATTGAAAGGATCTATTTTTAATGTGTTTATGCTAAAGTCAAATCCGCATGAAAATATTGTAATGTATTGTTGCAATAGCACAAAATGTACATGTTAATTTTGAAATTTAAGTACACTATATCAAATTTACTTATAAAAAAAATATCAGTTGATGGGTTTTTTTCTTAGCTTCTAGGCTATGTTTAAGTGTGTATCTTGGTTGGTTGAACATTTTCAAGTTTTCTTCAACTTTTTATCCCTTTTTGCCAGCTCTAAACAATATTTTTTTTATTAAAAGCATGTACTTTTTAATCTGCACCAGATTTTAAACAAATTTTATTACCTTTGTTGAAAGGTAGTTGTTTTATTTGTAAAATTACTACAATTTTGTTTACTTTTAATGTGCCACTGCTTTTTCAGATAGATTCATATTTNGTTGTTTTATTTGTAAAATTACTACAATTTTGTTTACTTTTAATGTGCCACTGCTTTTTCAGATAGATTCATATTTCACATGCATGTAGAAAGCCAACTGCGTAAAGAAACCCTGAAACTATGTTAAATATGTGAATGGAACATCACGGTAAAAGCTGCTGATAACAGGAGATAGATGTGAATGACTACATACGCACGCCAATAATGTAGCTGACACTGTTGTGGCACCGAAACGTGTCTGCCAGCTAGTGTTGTGGAGAAATGGCCAGCCATTTTGTTTAAAGTGCTGCATGCCCACACATCTTTGAATTTTTGATGTACAGAAAAAAAANGGAGAAATGGCCAGCCATTTTGTTTAAAGTGCTGCATGCCCACACATCTTTGAATTTTTGATGTACAGAAAAAAAAAGTGTTTCCATTTTGCATCATTGGAAACACTGCAATTCTAACATGAAAAAAAAATACAATTAAACATAATGTGCAGGCTACAAGCGTACCTAATTTATATATTAACACGCATTGCCATTTGTTATAATGTGAATTTCACAGTTACAAAGTTAATTAATTTCGGTAAATGGTGGTAAAAAATGTTTATTACACATTTGGCAGAGACCAAATTTATTTACATTTTGTTCTATACAATATTTCGCTATACAGAATATTCAAGGAAGGTTTTGCAGTATAAAATAATGTACAGTGCATTTTTTTATGCTAAGAGAATCGACTTTGTTGGTACTCTGTGCTCAGTACTCATTTAAATGGAAGAATATGCGGTATCGAGGAATCTAAGAATATAATCAACCCATTCCCACTATTTTGAATCATCTCTACGTATCAGATTTCACAACACTGTAGAGCTGAGCTGATACCCCGATATTACAGTATCTTTATGTTTTAGTTGTTATTGAGACTGATATTTTCATTTATGCTTGATCCTAACACCAGAGGATAATCGGGTGGCGACTTTGGAGTAAGACAGGCTCAACTACTGCTGTGTTGAGCCAGTAATTATCTGATTCTAAGAACTAAACTGACAGTCTTTCACTCAACAATGTGGAAGGTCAGGCAGGAGAAACTACTCTGCTGTGAGAATCATCTACCAGTAGTGTGAGGGAATGTGTGAGATGCCACCCCACTGCGGCCTGCTGTGACAGACACTGTAAGAGATAATCATCTACAGCTTGCATTGTGACAGGCACTGTAAGAGATAATCATCTACAACTTGTATTGCAGGTTATGTCGCCTAATTACCAACTTTGCAGGTGTGACACTGCAGCACCACCTTGTCGTTTCAGTACATATTTAAAATCATTTAAAAGCAATATGAAATCTGACTGGCAACTGGCAGTGTTTCAATTTTACTTTCAGTAAAATAAGGGTGTGTTGAATTTAAATTTTTGACTTTCTTAAAATAAACATTGAATTAAGCTGAGAAATGTGGAAAACAACCTTGTAGGTATAATATATTTAATTTGATAAGTCTAAAACAAATTGTTTAAGTTGCTCTGACATATGATTAAAAATATATTACTAAAGTACTTTTTGAGTGCTGCTTTTATTCTCTGATTTTGAAGAATTTATATGAAAGTAATTTACCTATTGTTTTGTATGTTTACTTAAAGCATTACACATTACATTGCATGATGCTGACTAACACAGATTTCCATCAGCTTTCCAAAATACTTTTAGTGCTAGTAGAAGTCTTTCAGTTCATTACTCATACGTCCATTGTATCGGTATCGGTATCGGATATCGGCTGTATCGACAAGGAAGTATCCGTTCATACTGTTATCAGTAAAAATCTGTATCGACTCTGCACTAATATATTGTGTCAAATAAATGTAGATATATTTGAAAAATAGTCTGCAATAGATCTGCAGCCCCTTTAATTAATATGAAGTATGCACATGGTGACAACACTAGCTATAGCGTGTGAAGATATATATTATGCTTAACTATGAGACACTGTTAAAGTTCCATTTTGTTTGAAACACCCAGAAATTTCAGAATGAAGTTTAGTTCGTTACACTAATTACAGCTGTTTTAACAATATAAAATAATTAACGTTTTGTCTAAGAGCTATTCCTGCCTGCATATTTCTCCAATGTCTGTTGTGCAAAGGCAAGGCTCTCAGATAAGCCAACATGGAATTATCTTTCAATCGTTACGCATTAGCTGATCTAGGATTTTGTATATGGGATGGGGTTAAGTTTCATTTATGACATGTTGCCACATACTGGCTGTCAAAAAATGGGATTCTTAAATGGAAGATTTGATTTAGTTTTACTGAATGTTAGATTCACCCAGTCTCTCAGAGCTTGTTAAATAAGACTGGTCATGGATGCCCCCATTACAACTTTTCTCATTTTTTTCAAAGCACTTCTCTCTTATCTTCCTTCTTCCTTTGTCCTTTTCTTTATTTTTTCCCCTTTTTCCTCCCCAATGTCCTTTCTCAAATTCCCACGGTTACAGTATCTCTTCAAAAACAAGCTTCCAAATGGTTGCCTAATGGCCAGTTTTCACAGCTCTATTAACTGTATATAGCCACAGCAATCCATATCTAGAAGTAATTTCCCATCTGGATCATGAACTTTCAACCTGTTTTCAAGTTTCTTTAGAAAAGAAAAATTCTGTTCAGCGCATTCATCAAAACTTGCAACATCATGGAGTCCAAAGTACCGTAATTACTCACGTACAACTCTCACGTTATTTTTCCAAAAATTAGACGCACACATAAACAGGGTGCACGTTCCATCATGGTCAGATGCCACTTGAGACGTTTTTGCACGCAGGCATTACATGATTCGGTTTTACACTGTGGTATATTACACTTGCCGGCGACCGTTTGCTCACCACACAATACCTATATACTATATTTGTTTATTATGCTCCTGAAGAGACAAACATACAGCACTTAACCATTCCCTGCGTAATAATTTTTCAATGAAAGGCTACTACAAAAACTTGGCGTGCAAAAAACTTTCTTTACGTGGCTACCTGTAATCGTTAAGGTTGGCAACATTGCTGTAGATTGTATTAACGTCGAACAAGTGATACGGCGACGCTGCAACGCAACGCAAATAAATAAATAATATTTTAGTGTTGGAAATTAAGTACAATGGCCGAAGTTAGCACCGTCCATACATTAAGTATCTATTGAATAAAAGCTGAAAACTGAGGCAGTGTTTTCATCAGCCGATTTAGTTTACCCAATGGTCTTGTGATACATTTTAGATGGTTAAAGTGCGATAATATCCAAGTTGAAACGTACTAAAATTGTAAACAAAACCACGACCTCGAATGTGATCTAATTCCTTGAACATGAGAAAGCAGAAGGGACGTGTAAACAGCCGCCTGGCCAAGGTCACCGCATAACCCTTCTGGCTTTTAACTACCACATTGCCAAATATAGTACTTTGTTTGGATGTTTTTTTTCCAGCAATCTAATCTGAACATTAAGGTGCGGGTCTTACTAGGGGGTGGCTCGTACATGAGTAAATACTGTATTTTATCTTTAGTTTCCACTTGCTACAAGCATCTTTAACCTATAATAGCTTCTATTTTATGGATGAGAGAAATCCAATTTTTCACATGTCAGGTACACACACTACAGTCAATGTTCATACTGAAAATAGAAACATTTTAAACCAAAAACACACAAATGTTAGTCATTATCCAAACATTCATTCACAATCATACAGATTTTTAAGTGTTTTTGATTTTCTATTTCATGTTTCAGTTCTTGTCTTACAATATTATTTTCAAACCATAAGTCTGTATTATATTATAACTAGGGATGGGTCGGTTCGGTTCTTCGGTTCCAATTTATACCGGTTCTTGAGGTTTGACTCGGAACCGGTTTTAGGTTAACAACTACTTGGTTCTCGTTTCTACACAGCAATGGCAAAACTCTGTTGTTACAAATAAAACTACCGTATTTACTCGAGTATAGTGCACACTTTTTTCCCAAAATAAAGCAAAATTTTCTGGAGTGCATGCTATACATGGAAAAAAAATTAAGGAGTGGTAGTCGTAAACTTTTTGGTGATGTTTGGAGGGAAGTGATGGAGAACAGTGTTATCTCTCTCTTTATCACTCAGCCCTCCCCAGTAAGCAACACTGCTAGCCGATCCATTCCTCCAAGTTTTCTTTGTTTCTGTGCAGTGTTAGAAAAAGGGGGGGGAGGGAGGAAGAAGAGACTTTTTTTCCAGAGGTCACATTCCAGCATGAAATAACCAGCATGTCACTGCATAAAAGACACAAAAGAAACCCCCCCNAAGAAGCAAAAAAAAAGGAATCTGACTGCCCACCACAGTTGTTGATGTACTTTTAACGACCATAGGTTACCATTATCGACGACACCACCAGTTATTTAATTAAAATATTTTCCAAACATATCACAATCGCCACATATTAATGTAAAAAAAGAATAATTTGTTGCATGTTTACCAACCTTAAATAAATTTAATACAATAAGTTTACCTGTATACATTAAAACTTATCTTCACACTTTGTTATTGTTCAATTCTTCTATAGACTAAATAAAACATTTAAGGAATTTTACTTGTTTTGGTTTAATAAAGTTGCAAGCAAAAGGCAAGTATTCAAAATAGAACCGAATACTGGAACCGATATTTAGATTGTAGAATCGGTACCAGAACTGATTTTTTTGTTACTCGATCTATCCCTAACTATAACATTTATGGGGGATGACATTGTTACAAACTACAGTAACCTCTCGATTCTAAGACATAGACCTTTCATGGATCCTAGGAAAAGCGTTAATTTGAAGGGGTGATTATTGGGAATTATTTTCTTGGTTCCCCAAAAAAGGGTCATCTCAGAGGGTCGCTATTCCAGGGACCTTAGAAAATTGAGTCGATACAACTACAAGTTCTAAATTTGCGTAGTAAAATTTGTGTTACTGCACAATGTTAATATATGTTATGTAACCTTCTTACAACAATCATATTGGATTTGTAACTACGAGTGCTGATTCTGAAGTCATGGCAACTATTGTTCATCTCCCGAAAATGACCCAACACAGGAAATGTACTATGTATAGTTGAAAGGTTACGACAAATTTGTTTTAGAGGCGACACCCCATGGCTGCTTGAAATCACCATTTAATTGATATATTCTCGTACAAAATGTATACACTCATTTGAACGGGTACATATTGTACATGTACGAGCTGTATAACAGCCTTCAAAGTAGTCTCCGAGGTTGTCCACGGTTTTATGCCATCGATGAGGCAGACATAGTTACAGCATTTCGACGAGAGGTGGCGCACACTGACGGATCTCATGCAGCCGATTGTATTTCCCGTCCGCCTCATCGCTGGCAACAAACCGTGGACAACCTCGGAGACTACTTTGAAGGATGTTTTAAACAGCTCGTACATGTACGATACATACCCATTCACATGAATGTGTCGAGTTTGTACGAGAATATATCAAACTGTGATTCCGTAGCCATGTTTGTCTTTGTTCGGCAAGGAACAAAGACAAACATGGCATCCATACCCCATGTGGTGTCACCTTTAAAAAGTACACTTCGTACACTTTCAACTGTACTTAGTACATTTCCTGTCTTGGGTCATTTATGGGAGATAAACAATAGTTGCCATGACTTCTGAATAAGCCCTCCTAGTATTGAACCAAAGAAATTAAAATCTCAAGTGAATTCTTACAGATATTCTTCCTAGTGTATATGTTTGCGTAAATAAATGTGAAAAAAAAAATGCTTTCACAGCTTGGATTACAGCAGACTGAAGTAAAACAATTTCCCTCAGTTACTACTGTTAGGAACAATTAGAGGACTTTTCCAGGATTTTTTAAGGTCTCCGTGACTTTCCCTGACTTTTCCCAGACTTTCAAGAATGTGGACAAACTGACGAAACTTACTTTGGATGTAACAGTATCACAACTGGTTATAAGTATATTACCAACCAGTAAGTGGCCGTAGGTTTTGAAATAAAACCAAATACCACAAAAAATAACACTACCACTCACTTTCTACAGTATATTGTTGAAGTTAAAATTTTTTCTTGCCAGTCGAGTGCAATTGTTTAAAAAAATAATTTTCTCTCTCCAAGTGGGACAGGGGAGCAGGTTTGTTTTGTTGCAAATTTGAGTGAGACAATGATTCTACTTGCAGACCACTGCTTCATAAGTGCCCTGGTTTACCATAGATTCTAAGGAACCATGTTATGACAAGTTTTTGCTTATGAATGTAAACTCCCTTGTTAAATTGGGTCTTTGCAATTCTGGCCCGGGCATGACTGATGAACTTGATTGCTCAACTGGCATCCACCAATGTGTGCTCGTTAGGGTTAAAACTCTGTTGTCGAGGCTTTTCGCGACAAACATCAGTGTTGATCTTTGCCTAAAGGGTAAATTTTTTTGCTTGACCCTGGACCCTGACAAGAGATGACTGCTGCAATAGTCTCTCCATAAAAACTGTAACATGTAGCAACAAAAAAATATTGCAACCAACTTATTTTCAACCTATTCCCCTCAAATTTTCAAATGATCCAAATTTCCCATGGTTCCTCGAAAACAGGTCATAAAAGAGAGGCGGTCATAATAAAAAGTGTTAAAAACAGCGCGGTTCTATTGTAATAAGAATAAAACAAAGGTTCAAATACAACTTTGAGAATAAATGCTTCTATCTAAAGCCCACATGCCAAAGTTAATAATAAATTCAACACTATCAGATAGTTAAAAAAATCTCAGTGTGACAAACTTTTGACAACGCTGATAAAGACTCAAAGTTGCTTGTTTTGGCATCTCTTATAATACTATGTATTAACTAATTTACTTATTATTTTTAAATTCTTACAAAATTTTAATATTTTCATGTACAGTATAACTCGTTCATAATGTACCCTTCTACAATGAATTCCCACCCTTAGTGACGTTCCAGCCTCGGTCCCGCCAAAATTATTTATTGTTAATAGGTTGGATACAACAAATACCTTGTAAATGTTGAGAAACATTTTCCCGTGTACTACGAAGCACTCTCTTGAATACATTACACCTTTCAAGGCACATCTTTTCCACTGGTGACAAATTTTTAATCGCAGAAAATATTTTCCGTATCATATTAACATTATTTGTATGTAGGAAAGTACGCATCACTGCAGAAATACATACGTTTGCAGTGTTTATGTTTTGTCAGGTTAGCCAACACGCCATGAAAATAATATCCTGTAGTAAAGCGAGTGTACCTTGCAGGTTCTCGCAAATTAAAATAAAAATATCCAATTTTCCAGCTCATAACTTGTGTGCTAAAAGCAAAAACATGGTACCATGTGAAGGCCGTTAAAAGAAGAATGCCAGCAGATGGGATGGACTATGTCCTTCCCCCCCCTTTTTTTATACAGTGAAAATGTCACGCTCCTCCCAAAAAAAGTGTCTTTCCCCTCTCCCTAGTTCTAAACTGTTGTAACCCTCTTCCATGCACAAAAACTAACAAAGCTTGTGGAAGTATCGATCGGCCACAGGGGAGGGGAAATGGAAACTTGTGAGAACAAGGGAGGGGAAGTGGAAACACGTGAGAGCTTTGTTGCTGGGAGGGGAAGCGAGTAACTTGAGGTGAGAAATGGATGGGAAGGGTGGCAAGAAAGGGTATTGAGAGCAAAGGGAAAGGAGGGATGACAGACTGTAACCACTACTACACCTTCAATTTTTTTTCCCCCATGTAAAACACACCCAAAATTTTTTAACTTTAGTTTGTATGTATGTAAATTTGGTACTACCTTAATTTTGCACATTATTTTACCAAGAATTACGTATTTTAATTAAAATCATTGGAATTTAAATTTTGACATAGCGCATATGACTTGACTAAAATAAACTGAAATGTCCTACATTCTAGTACTTCCTCATATTCAAGTTCTGACTTCGATGCATTCAAGTTTTGAGTATATATTTCCATTATAAAATGCTTTCCCTGTTATAAAGTTCCCCCTCTATAAAGAACACAGAAAATGTTCCTTTCAGATTCATTATAACAGGGTTCTACTGTAATTTTTTGGTTTGCATTTATTTTAAATTGTGTTAGTTTGTATACACTTCTGTAACACCATGCCAATAAATATGCTAGCATTTTAAGTGAATTATTTAAAAAAATAATCTTGCACTAAATAATTGGAAAAGAGCACTCCAAAATTTTATGTTATGAACTATCAAAATAAACAGTTTTTTTTTAAAGACAGCTAGTTAAGTGAGCAACTGATGATATATAAACAAGAAACCTATAAAAATTAACAGAATCAGTTTGATGTCAAATTCTAGGAAGTAAACACGGTAAAAAAACCATTACAAGTATTACACTAAAAATTAATACATAAATTTTTACCTCTTCTGGTTGGCCCCAACATTCCTCACTTTCTGTATTGTTAGTCGGGACAGACCCATCTAAATACTTTCCTTTGCAGTCATTAATTTTTTTTTTATTCATTCCACCAGAGAATGACTTTTGGTCACGAGCAACAAAATTTTTTCTGGCATTCCCATCACCAAATTTATTCTTATCACCATCATGCTGATTAAAATTCCTTCTGTTGTCGCCATCCCGCTGAATGAAATTCCTTCTGTTGTCGCCATCCCGCTGAATGAAATTCCTTCTGTTGTCGCCATCCCGCTGAATGAAATTCCTTCTGTTGTCGCCATCCCGCTGAATGAAATTCCTTCTGTTGTCGCCATCCCGCTGAATGAAATTCCTTCTGTTGTCGCCATCCCGCTGAATGAAATTCCTTCTGTTGTCGCCATCCCGCTGAATGAAATTCCTTCTGTTGTCGCCATCCCGCTGAATGAAATTCCTTCTGTTGTCGCCATCCCGCTGAATGAAATTCCTTCTGTTGTCGCCATCCCGCTGAATGAAATTCCTTCTGTTGTCGCCATCCCGCTGAATGAAATTCCTTCTGTTGTCGCCATCCCGCTGAATGAAATTCCTTCTGTTGTCGCCATCCCGCTGAATGAAATTCCTTCTGTTGTCGCCATCCCGCTGAATGAAATTCCTTCTATTGTCACCATTACGCTGGTCAAAATTCCTTCTATTGTCACCATTACGCTGGTCAAAATTCCTTCTGATATCACCATTATGCTGGTCCAAATTCCTTCTCTTATCGCCATCACGTTGATCCAAATTCCTTTTGTTATCACCATCACGCTGGTCCAAATTCCTTCCGTTATCGCCATCACGCTGGTTCAAATTCCTTCCGTTATCACCATCACGCTGGTTAAAATTTCTTCTGTTATCNTCAAATTCCTTCCGTTATCACCATCACGCTGGTTAAAATTTCTTCTGTTATCACCATCTTTATTTACAGCAACATTCAAACTTCCCTTATTTGAGNACCATCACGCTGGTTAAAATTTCTTCTGTTATCACCATCTTTATTTACAGCAACATTCAAACTTCCCTTATTTGAGTTCTCTTTCTTATCGGCAGATATTTCATTTTGCACGTCAAGGTCACATATTGGAAATCTTGAATGTCTTTTACCATTATTTCTGACTCCTGCCACTTCAATTTGTGAATCCGCAAAGTTGTTCACCGCAGGAAACCTTGGCTGCCTGTGACCAAGATTATGGCTCAGATTCTCTCTCTGTTCAGACTGTAGACCATTCTCCAGCTGTCCCACTGTGTTGTTAAAACTTTCAGTCTTTAAGTGTCTGCTTGACAAGTGAGTTTTCTGCATCTCAATATTAATGCTCCTGTTCTGAAGAAAACCTGTGGATGCTCCAGCTTGAAAATCAGGTTGACTTTCCCTGCATCAGAAAGGGACAAAAATTATTAAAATACATTGAAGTTTTTAAAAAATCTATAAATTTAAATAAGAAAGGATTTTTATATTATTATATATACATGTGTATGTTAAATACAACCAAATAACCTAGATATAAAATATTACAATAGCTGCCCAAATATACTTGGTATTCATAAATTGTTGGGCATAATTTTAAAGGGTGGTAGGGCACGCAAAAACAAACATTTTGATGTATGGAACATGTGTTCATGCCCTCTTAACAAACTACAGGTGTCTAACGATGCACACACAGTTTGAATTTGGCACGCTGCCTGGGCCAATTGCATGCTAATGACAGTCCCCAATCCTCACGCGCAACGGCAAACAGTTGATCTTGGTACACGAAATGTGAAGCATGGCTCACCTTTACAGGAGCTGTTCGAAGTGACATCCTTTCGAGTTGTAAGCAGACATTAACATGGCCAACCATGCTGTTATGCACACTGTCAAAATTATTGTATGTATGTTGAATGTCATGGTAGGCAGCAAGAATTCTTGCAGTTATGTCCTCAGCATGTCTAGACAACTAGGCGAGGTGTTCCCGCAAATCGCAATGAAAGTCACGTCCAGGAGAAGACAGCTCGGCTCAGGCCTGCTCTGCACCAACATGTGTACTCAGCCCGCACGTGAGTGGTCCAGGCAAGGTGTCAAATTCAAACTGAGTGGATAGTTTTATGCCCCTACATCAGTACAGGTGTGTTTCTGGGCACATGTTCCTTATATCAAAATGCTTGTTTGGGNGGATAGTTTTATGCCCCTACATCAGTACAGGTGTGTTTCTGGGCACATGTTCCTTATATCAAAATGCTTGTTTGGGCGTGCCCTACCACCCATTAAAATTATGCCCAACAATTTCCAAAACCCAGTAGAATTGCATTGAAAATAAGATTACCACCCTTAGTTTTACTTTGGTCTCCAGGAAAAATTTCTTTATATACAAAGAATCTGTACATGTAATTTAGCAAAAGTATTAACTTTTAGCACCAATAATAACAAAGTTTTAACCAATGCAAAATTCTTTACAATTAATACCTCAAATGCATTAAAATCAAAGCAAGTCACTCTTTATCCATTCCAAACATTTTTACAATTATAAAGCAGTCTGTTAAATTTTTAAGATTTTTGTTAACTGGATTTTACTGTTGTCAAACTCACGTATAGTCACAAAACATTTACTATTGCTTGCAACTAAAGCATAAACATTGGCCTAAAAATAGTTTGTATGCGGCACTAATCTCAACATTTTAGAAGTGAGAATAAGTCATAGTCTTATATTAGAGAAAAATGTATGTTACAACTATNCGGCACTAATCTCAACATTTTAGAAGTGAGAATAAGTCATAGTCTTATATTAGAGAAAAATGTATGTTACAACTATGCCTTCTCCAAAAAAGCATACTGTCTGTCAGCATCACAATAATAACACAGTAAAACCCTGTTAAAACATTTCAGAAAAATACTGAAAAATGTATGCTTAATAAACATGAAAACTTCTTAAAAAGGTACAATTATGTATTATAGACTAAGCGCAAACTTTTTAAATCATATTAAGCAGGAAAACTCCTTAATAGATTACTTATTAAAAAGGGTTATTTATTATACTTCTGGCTAAAACTGAACATCAAAAGTGGTAAAGATATAAACTCATTTTTAATCATAATTTGAATGCAGATAATTCAAAATTTACACAAGTACATCATAACTTTTAGTAGTACAGAAAATCCTCTTTTTACTAGACTTTTTGAAGGAGGAGATAGTCCGGTAAACCAGAAAATCCGCTACATGGCAAAAAAAAAAAAACCAACAACAACACACAAACTACAGGAACGAAATGTTAAGTGGCTCACTTTAGCATTAATGTTTTCAACACAGCAAAGATGATTGTGCAGTCAGAAAGGATGATGAGCCACAAGTATACCTGGTAATTTACTACCAACTGTTAGCTGTCCAAGGGAAAGGAAGAAACAAAATATCAGCTTGTGTAGGTCCAACATTTTCTAGGTCTCGGCTGAGTAGTGCATTTGCAGCGAGCACGTTAACCTTCAACCTGCACTGCCACATTCCTTTTTATTTTGTCTCCCCAACTTNAGTAGTGCATTTGCAGCGAGCACGTTAACCTTCAACCTGCACTGCCACATTCCTTTTTATTTTGTCTCCCCAACTTTTCAACATTTACACTTCTGTGCCTTTCTTTTCTATTTTTTATAACTTCCTCAGACTTAGATAATAATCTGGAAACTGAAATAGGCAGCATACCGTCCCTTCCCCTACTGTGCACATGAGTGTGCGACAGTTAAATTCNAGTAGTGCATTTGCAGCGAGCACGTTAACCTTCAACCTGCACTGCCACATTCCTTTTTATTTTGTCTCCCCAACTTGTCAACATTTACACTTCTGTGCCTTTCTTTTCTATTTTTTATAACTTCCTCAGACTTAGATGATAATCTGGAAACTGAAATAGGCAGCATACCGTCCCTTCCCCTACTGTGCACATGAGTGTGCGACAGTTAAATTCTGTATGTACTCGTGTATCAATTACACATTTTTTCTCGGAAAATAGGAAAGTGCAGGTCCTGGTCACTCTAGCAACAAGAAAACGATAATAGGCATACTGTATATGTACGTGATAAGAGTAGCTTTACAGTCAGCCGTGTAACAGGCTGTGCCACATTTTATCATGCTCTCCAAGCTCTGACTGTACATGCCGACCTTGACATTCCAGTCGTATTATCAATCGCTCGACACTACAGTTTGCTTTTTCAAGCACCAGACTGCTGCAAGGCGAANGCAGGTCCTGGTCACTCTAGCAACAAGAAAACGATAATAGGCATACTGTATATGTACGTGATAAGAGTAGCTTTACCGTCAGCCGTGTAACAGGCTGTGCCACATTTTATCATGCTCTCCAAGCTCTGACTGTACATGCCGACCATGACATTCCAGTCGTATTATCAATCGCTCGACACTACAGTTTGCTTTTTCAAGCACCAGACTGCTGCAAGGCGACTAAAATTGCTACGTCACAATAGGCAGACATTCTATATCAACGCTCTTTTAAAAAATCATTTTAAGCACTTTTTCCACTGTTCAACAAATTGTAGCATTTTGAGTGCTGTGATATGGCATGTAGCCATGTCACTGAAACATCTGCTTCTGGTTTTTCTCCTGAGAGGGAAAACACTTCACACAACAAATGTGCACAATCTTTAACTTAATGCAGGATTGACTAATAAGTCGCACGTGATATTTCCGTAAAAACTTAAGACTATGTTACACGTGAGCAACACCATACTCAATGACCATATAACCATGTCACTGAACAATTCTAAAATTAACTTCCTCCCCTCTGCCTTTTAAGTGCTCATGCTTATCTTGCTGGTGTACAATAACACCATGTTTCACATCATACAAGCGGAAAGTTAGACACGTTGATAAAAGCCATTTACATTATAGAATGAAAGCCAGTACATACTTGGTGATTTCAAAGAGCAATGTAAAAACACACTTAAAAACTAGATTCACATTCTAAAAAATGTTACGATTTAGGTGTAGTTAAGTATGATTTTGTTGAAAATGAACGTCATACCATAAAAGGCAAATGACAAACGCACAAATTTCTTTGCAGGAAATACATATTAAGGGTTGTTTGACTTCCTTTTATACTACTATTTTCATTACAAAACTTCCCGCTTGCTGTAAAGTAGCAAAATCTTGTAAAGAAGTGTTAAAACACCATGGACTGAAACATGTGCACACGTTTATTACCTTTAGTTTGTAGTTATCAAAAAATAACAAAATGCCATCACTAACAAAAAAATCTAGGTGTAAAAATTATATGGAAAGACAGCAGTTGATAGGGATATGCTTTGTTAAATATACATAATTGCTGCAGTACACAGAATTAGACATATTGGGCAGGGTGCATTCACGAGTTATGCACACACACAAAAAAAGCACATCCTACACAGGAAATATTGTGTGTCACAAATTAGAAGAAACCTGCAGTCGAAACCCTGCACAATTATAAAAATAACTTCCATCCACGTGCCTAACACAGTTCTTCATACTTGCGCATATCTCACCACCGAACACCACTTTTCACACTGTACAAGTGGCAAAGTGTACATAGCGATAAAAATTAATCATAGTTTCAGATTTTGTCTGGTAAATAAGAAGTCCGCTGATTAGAGGTCCGGTAAACAGAGGCATTATGTATTTCAGTTGTAATATATATGTTAAGTTTGATGCGTGGTGTGTACTAGGATACGCATTGCGCTGTTTCACACCCTGATATAATTATCCAGAGCAGGCAGCCAGCTAGCCAGGGTAGGCAGCTGACGACTAAACTTCCGGGGAAACACCCTCGGGGCAGTCCCGACGCGTAAGGACACGCGGGGAAGAACCGAAGCCGAATGAAAGAGGGTAAGTCCCAAGAAATAGCTGATAGATAAGCCCTCGACGAAGGACACCGGGGGTGCCCCCGACGAGGATTNCGACGAAGGACACCGGGGGTGCCCCCGACGAGGATTAGTGGAAACCCAGCTTCGTAGAAATCCCCGCCACAGTAACTTCACCCTCCCTCCACCCTAGTTGGAGCATACAAGCTGCTGACGAGACGCAAAATCATGCACAAATACGTGTGAGGTACACAGGCGATTTCCCAATTTCTCTCTCTAGAAACTGCTGATAGCCAACTTGAATATAGCGGGACAGGAGTTAAATTCACGAGGCAGCCAAGGCAGAGTGCAGTTGTTCAGAGTCAGTTGAATCTGCGCCGTAGAGAGGCGCTGGACCAGCATTAGTTAGGCAGACATATCGCACGCAGAGAGGCGGCAGTTGGGTGAGTCAGTCGAGGCCGGGTTTC
>NQII01001587.1:330011-356575 GCA_002778355.1 Clitarchus hookeri | reverse complement strand
CTCAACTACCAACGAAGACAACTCGCCAAAAGCCGCAGTCACAGATAAGTAGAAACGTCTCCTTTCAAACAACCTTCCCCGACTCATAGCATTCCGCCCACCAGCCCTTCAGGCCTAAGACTTGTAGGGAGGCTCAGTCTCGCCAGTGTGTGTAAATACCTATGTTACCTTCAGACAAATAAAATACTGGTGTGTTAAACAACGGAGAATAAGAGTATTTGTTTACCCCTTACGCAAAAACCACCGGTGCCCTTAGTGTGCAACCAAGTATAGTAACTATGTACCCTACTAGCCATCATCCTGTATAACTCAGGTGGCCTAGTAGCAACAAGTTTATTATCTATTTGAAAAATTTAACTTCTATTATATGACAAACAAGTATTCTGCCGCGACAGCCACTCGACCAGCATTCTCCGCCGCAACAGCCACTCGACCAGCATTCTCCGCCGCGACAGCCACTCGACCAGCATTCTCCGCCGTGACAGCCACTCGACCAGCGTTCTCCGCAGCGGCAGCCACTCAACAAATGTTCAGTTATGAGAATCGATAAACTTTCTCTGTTACGACAGTAAGTTGATTGACTCTCACAACAGAACATTGAGCAAAATTTAAGTTTTATTTATATTTATGTCCAGTGTTCCTTCATTGGCCAAGCCAAGCTCAATCCCTCTGTTAAAATTACAACTAATTTAATTGCGATAATATCTGCCAATCATTACTTGCAAAGTCTTTTTCAAATCTTTATGATTATAACCAAATCCGCAGCCCATAGTTTCTGATAATAATCACGCCCATCAAAGTACAGCTACGGCTATGACTCTATTCCAAATTTCATGTACAATAACGAGACCATAGATCATTGAATACAATGAGAGATTGTGTGATTTGTTCTCACTGTCGCCAACCTATGAGTGCAGTAAATTTACAAGAAGAATAAAATATGCTTTCTCAATATTGCCAACCTAAAAATACACTACAGATGTAAGAAGAATAAAAGTAGTCCACAGGACACGCAAAAACTCGTTCGGGATGTAAACAGCACTATCAATAGCACCAGTTGATTATCCACGTTGTTTTTCATTCACAGAGTTAAAAAATGAATGATGTGCTCAATCTTTGGTAAATGAATAGACAAAAAATACTGTAAAACTTAAATAACTCGAATGAATCATTGGAAATCCACTTTACTTCACAGCTAAATGGTTGTTCCAAATATTTTGGCTTTCAGACAGAATATTTGATCGAAAATATGAGGTAAATTAATACTTTCCAAGTCGTAGCATGCAGGTTTTTATTAACATTGTTTACATAGAATATTTCTTGGGACCATCCAAAAAAAAAAAAAAAAAAAANAGCAATAATGAGGTTCCACTGTATTGTAATGCATATACATTTCAGCAGCAATGTTTAAAATTTACTGATACCATACATTTTGCCTAGAGTAGACATCTCTAGGTCTGCCACACATCACTTCATTGCTTATTTCGGTGTTCCCTTCGTTTCTACACATTTATAATATTAACACAGTGTGGCTGGCACTGCAGTTATTCTGTATTTGCGAAAAATGTTTTATGGCGATGTAAATAAGAAAATTAACAGAAAAACTGGTTTACCCACCTGCAACTAATTTTCACGGATTTGTCCAAACATGTTGCCAAATCTACAGAAGAGCTTAAATTGTTTCCTCTGATGTGTTCAATATATGGGGTGAGCCTAACACTAAGGACGATGGTAATAGCTTGTATTCAATTTCTTGTTTACGTGTTGTAATGTTTGTACTCTAATTGTCTAGTTCAGTATTACCCATTAAAGCCACTTTTTTACATTGAAAAATTGTTCTGAGCCAGTCATCTGAGTTTATCACATTTTAATCACAACACTAATTAGAATAACTACAGTAAAACCTCCCTAATCTAAGTTTCTAAACAGTAAAATAATCCACACAACGAAATACTAATGAATATAAAATGGGTATTAGTTTACAGGCCTAATAACAGGCCACTTAGCAAGTGGTCTCTTCTCAACCACATGGTCAAACTCACCGCACAGCAGCCAAGTGCTCTGCAGAGTCTAACCCCTAATAACAAGGTCGCAGCAGTCGTGGAGAATGTGACAGTCCTCAACTGTATTGTGCCATTGTTAAATATTTCCAGATCTATCCCAGACAGCAGAAATTATATTTAAGATTATAGCTGCTTGAAACAATTTTGTCAACCATGTATTTCCAAGAAAATGGTTTTGCCTGCAAAAGTAATAAACCTGAATTAATTTATTTTGAAAGCTGTTTACTTTATTAATGTTGCCAATGTTCTTTAATCTATAACAAAACTCTTGGCATGTCCTTGCAGTATGACATGTATTGAATTTTGAGAAATTCATGGCATATCCAATTGTAAAACCTACAAGGTAACTTGTGACAAGTTTCCAAAGGGGATAGTGTGAAACATGTGTTATGTTTGTGTCACATCCGACCGGATTACCATTGATCCGGCCGGGTCTGACAGGATTGATCAAATCAGGCTTATATTCCCTTTTCGGTCTGCTAAAATGAACTGTTAATGAGTTAATATAGTGTATTGTACTTATAGGTAATTTATATAATTTATATAATAAAAAAAAAAAAGGGGGAATAAAATCAACTTTATTTCAGATTTTAAAATTAGACAACGAGCAAACAATTAAAATCTAGTACAGTGTATGTAACTAGTTAAATTTTAAATACACATAACAGGTGGTTCAGTCTTCCTAGATTTCACTTTCACAGATAGATCAATTTTAGTAAGTAACTTTATAAAATCTAACATAATTAACCTTACATAATTTACTGAGGTCACAATAATTAGGTATTTGAGAATGCTAACCAGTCTCATTCTTATATTTATGACAGAAAAAAGGATCATAGAAAACAAATACTGTTAATTGTGTCATCTGCCAGTCGACTTTTAATAGAGCTACAAATATAGCCTGCAGCCGAAAAGGCCCTTTTAGTTTCTACACTTGTCGGCTTTGTCAGCAAATAATCATGAATTGCAGACAAGTATTCTCCTCGAACTCCTTCTCATTCAAATGCAGTCATTTCCTTTTTAATACTTTATCAAAATCTTTCTCTTTTTAGTATGTATGGTATAACACATCGTTTCTTACTGGATTTGTAGCTGTAATTCTTCCTGTAATGTCAAATCTTTTTTCAGTGATGGTGAATCTAAGTTTTTCTCTACTATTTCTTCCACGTTTTCGTTAGAGTTATCATCTTCAATAAGTCTTTCTAAAAAATTTTACATTTCTAATCGTATGACTTTTTTCTTTGGCATAGTAAATGTATCATCACCTTGGTTTGTATCTTCATGATATTTCTTTGGATTCTGTAAGTATGTTAATATTCCTGTTACTACAGTGCGGCATTCTTTAATCCTTGCTTATATATAGTGCTTCAGATAATTAAGTACTTAACACCGTGTCATGAGTGAGCAACTTCTCTAAAACAAATTTTAGTGTCGTTTCAGCAGTTAACAGGGTTGAATCTCTTGTGCATAGGGCCTCTACAGACAATTTTAATGGCTGAAAACTGTCTATCAAGTCTTTTATTTTCGACCATTCAAGATCACTAAATTTTATGCCAGATCCTATATCTATTAAAGTTTTATCGATACACAATTTCAGCTTATAAAATCTTTCTATCATAGCCAGAAGACTATTCCAACGCGTGCGGCAATCCAAAATAAGGCTTAATTCTTTACCTGGATCTTCTTTCACATACTTTTGCATATACATATCGTATTTAGTACGCGATCTTTTGAACAGCTTCACCACTTTTCACACGCGGCGGCGCGGCGTGGTGGGGCGACTCAGCGTCTAACGACTCGCACGCACCAAGAATTTAAAGTACCTACTCATACAACAGCGCAATTATTTTGCCAAAAATGCTATCACCGGATTTAGTACAGGATCCAGTAAACATTTAGTGATGCCGGATCCGCCGGAATACCGGATCCAATTTTCCGGATTGCAATCCCTTGGCCCCGTGCACTGGATACGCCTTGGAACATCCTTGCAACGGCACCAGCAAGCCAGAAGCATTGCTTTCAAAGCATTTTAATAGGGAGGCACGGAATAGGGCCCTCGGGACAGTCTCGGCGTGACAGCCGCCAGCTGCATTCCTTCAGAAGACAATCTTGCCAGAGGGGAAGTGAACCCAATCATATCTCCACTACCACCACTCTCAGCTCTCACAAAGGTCAGTTGCAAGTGATCCTTGTACAGTTATTTGATGGATATGGCAAATAACATGACAACTAAATACAGTAATACTTCAGTATAACAAACTTGAAAGGACCACTAAGTTTGCTTGTTTAGTGTCATTCTTTATAGAAAAAGCATCTACACAGAAATTTTAAAACATCTGGGATACATGTATTTCAGTATTTGTCAGAGCATGGCAAATTCATAATTTATAAGCATTACGAAGCCACATTACCTATATGGAACGTCAAAATTTTATTTCACTCAATTCTTACCAATTTTCATAACTTACCAAAGCATTATACAGCACACTGGTGGTACAGTAACTTATTCACACTAAAAACATCATAAGCTTCGATAAACATCCTCACGACAGACCACAGATACGACATGAGAAAAATGGTTTAGCTGCTGTACAAAAGAAAGACCACGTAGTTCACATACCCATCAAGCCTCAAGCGCTTCACATGCTGAGACACAATTTTGTGTGGCAATTTCCAGTGGTTTCATCATCTCAAACCAGGGTAACATCTGTGGAATAGCTACAGCAAGGCAGCGACAAGACTTTTTTTAAAACATTGCAATATTCTAAGAAATGTTCTGTTACCATAGGGAGAAAAAAACCTGAATTCATGACATTAAGGAATTGAGTCATAATGTGTTGGTTTAACGTGAATATTTAATAACATGCCTAAAGCCATACTGTAAAAATTTGTTAAGTGAAACAACAACCTGTTGTATTGTATAGGCTTTTGCCAGGGCCAAAACAGTTTACCACTATAACAAAATGCAGTAATCTTCCACTTTAAAGACTGTCACGGGACTGGAAAAAGATGTCAAACTGAACGAGTCTAAACGGAATGAACGTAAGTTCAGGACTTTGCTGGAACCAGAAAAATTGTGGTTGCAGTGGAAGAGTTGCTAAACTGGAAGACCTTAAACCAAGATATTACTGTGTTCATTAATGTGAAGTTCATTGTGGTGCTTTACTATAACTTTTATTTCTCCTTCCCAACCAAACTATTTTTATAGCAATAATTAATTATGTATTCAACTATATTCAACCCAGATATTCAACCATTTTTAAAAGTTATTGAACATTTTTCATGTTATTTTGTTTATTAGAAGTCTTTTGGGTTTGATAATGATGTTTAGCCATGTTGAGAACCATGGGTTAATTATTATAACATTTTGTGATAACATTTAGGTTTATTTTTAATGACATTTTTGGGGGGCTCCCCCATTTACTTACTGACACTCCTAACCACGCAGGTATGCAAGAGAGTCTTCACACAGCCCGCAGCTGAGACCATGTCTGCTTGCACGCTTATGACATCACGCATATCAGTTTCACAGTGTGCTGTCTATGGTGCAATACGCTCCCGTCACTGAAAATTTTTGCAGCTGTTGACGTTTGTTAGTGTGAGCCCATAGTAAAAAAAGCACTTTTCATACCCGCTTTAGCAAGCTTTCTACATCCCAGTGCCATCTAGTGGCCACTTTGGAACTAAATTTAAGTGTATCCTGCAGCCCGCAACGCAGTACNGTTCTACATCCCAGTGCCATCTAGTGGCCACTTTGGAACTAAATTTAAGTGTATCCTGCAGCCCGCAACGCAGTACTTGGCGTCATTGTAACTTTTCCTGCGGCTAGTGTTGGACACATCTCATAGCCGAAAAACAGAAACTTTGTGTTGAAGGATGTAGTCACAGAGTGCCCTGACCAAACCTTTCTAGTTGTGTGGTTTATTCTAGTTTATTCTATATTTCCAAGAATAGTAGATAAGCGCAAATTGTGCGGTAGAGTTTTGTGCAGAGTTGGTTCCCAGTACAAATACATTACCCCATTAATGTAACACAAACATTCATAAAACTGTTCCAAAAACATTTCCCATCATTACATAATTAAAAATTAAGTATGCAAATTTAAGATAACCCCTGCTTTTCAGAAATACTAATTTGGCAAAAAACATAGTCTTAGAATCGGATATATAAGGTACAATACCACCAAAAGAAGGTGTGCCCGATGAGACGTTTTGACTAGTTTGCTAGAAAATACAACGTTCATTTACAAAATTATATTTTAAAATGTAGGCATGTTCCAATATAAATTTGTTATATTTCAGTAGAATTAGAAGGCCAAAATTCTGTTAATTTTTTATTGACTCCTTATCCAACAAATTAGACAAATACTTCTTTCACCTTCTCAAAACAAATTAAATAAACTGCATTCATTTTTCATATTCCAATAATTAAACTTTAAAATATATTAAAACATACAATTAATCATTTTATCAATTTTTTCTTCATCACCCACACGCATCTGTTCTCAGCGGTGCTGACTCCATTTTGTTAAAGGAAAAATTTTTTTGTGTCACACTTCTGTTGTTACTTGCATTTTAATTGGCTGTCGTCTGACCACGCCATACTACTAATCCAATCATCAATGGTGATACAAAAGCCCATCAAGACAATTTTATTTAATTTCACGTAATTTACAAATTTCAATACTTAATACCTTCTAAGGACCAAATTAACAATAACCTCTAACTCTTAATTTGAAAATCAAACAATGGAATACTTGATACCCTCCAAGGGCAAAATGAATATCAACAATAACAATAACCTCTAAATTACCTCTACATCAAACTTGTGACACAACCAAAATTGCACTGCACTTCTCTCAAATCACATACTACTCTTAATTTGAAAATTATCTTAATTCATTGTCATCACAACCAAAAAATCTGAAACCAAAGATAAATAAAATACCTGGAAAATAGTAACGTTACACAATATTCCTCAGAACTGCAGATATGAACATATTAACATCAAAATTAACATAAAAACAGCACCATGAATACGCCAAAAATGTTGCGCCCGATGTAATACCATATTTTATCGGATATAAGTGGCACATTTTATTTAAATTTTTTTATTAAATCTTGGGGTGCAACTTATAAGTAAGAAAAATTCCTCCAACCCCGCACTAACTTTTCATTTACTCCGAATTCACGGCCTGCGGCTCGATTTCCAAACTCTACAGCAAACAAAATCATTTTCATTTTGAAACCTAAGGTGTAGGTACATCGCTTTTCCATTAAGAAACTGTTGCACTTCTTCACTGCCACAACATCAAAACAACACTACGTGCGGCGCAAAGACGATATAAGAGAAAGACGTGTAAGTCACGGCTAACATTTGGTACTCAAGAACCAACGCTGTCTCTTATACTCCACAGAAAGTTTTCGAAAATAATTGATTGTCAGTTATTGAGCAAGAATTGATTCCTTTTATTTCATTTGAATCTTTTAAAATATTCCTTTCTGTTAAGGATTGCGAAGGGAATTACGTAATGGAAATATTCAAATGCCTTTCTATATTTTGCACGTTCATTTAAAACTTATAAAGATAAACTGCAGAAATAATGGCTAAGTTTTTGCTTTAACACAAATCGTTAGAAATACTTGAAATATATAAAAAGAAAGCTCAATAAAATTTTTGTCGCAAAAATATCACTTTAAATTAAATNCGTTAGAAATACTTGAAATATATAAAAAGAAAGCTCAATAAAATTTTTGTCGCAAAAATATCACTTTAAATTAAATTACATGTCTATGTTTCCTTTTTCCAATAAATATATAAACTCCGGCAGTCAAGGCTGCATCTCAAGCGCTATATCAGAACATTACAGNTACATGTCTATAAGTTGTTTCCTTTTTCCAATAAATATATAAACTCCGGCAGTCAAGGCTGCATCTCAAGCGCTATATCAGAACATTACAGACAAACTATGTCCAACAAACTTGCGGCGCACTGTGTCTGCGCTGTACGCTTGGCAACACCGCTTGCTTGCAAGGACACAGCTGCCACACGACCTTCACCAAGGTCGCGTCCATCAGCCACCCGTGGCGCAGGCCGTGTTATACAGGATTTACCACAACAATGAGCTCAACCTATAAATGATAAAAAAAATTTTTTTTAACAAACTTTGAAAATAATGGTGCGAGCTATAAGCGCAGGCGACTTATATGCGATAAAATATGGTAGTTTGTTTAAAGTTTGCTAGGAAATAAGATTTTATCAATTCACAAAAAATATTTTAAAAGGTAGGCATTTTCCAGTTAAAATTATTCCTCGGAAGTGCAGATATGAACACATATTAGGTAGGTACCATCCAAAAACAAATTAACTTCACTGTAAAATGTAAGTAGCATGGTCACGTATCTTTATGCCACAACTGTTATAACTATGAAAAAAAATATATATTTGTAAAACACTATGAACCCAATGCGCACACATTTCTCACCTTTTAACTTTAGTTTTATTTCATGGCAGATGTTGGCCAACTTACGTCCAGTAGTCATGTAGGATATCATAGTTGGGACAGTGTTAATTTTGTTCTCTTGGAATAGTAAGGGAGAAGGGGGTGCACCTTTAGTTCATAATCATTTACAGGACTGCATTGCTTTGCAGTTCTTCTTAAAAGGCAATTATCTTGAATTGCATATTGTTTTGATGGAGCAGTGGAAAATTTTCTTGTACGGAAATAACATTAAAATTATAAAAACATTGAAACTTTCACCTTCACTGAAAGAATAAAACGCTATAAATAGGTCACTATTCATACAGATGCGAGTAATAAATACACGCTATAAGTGTAAACATTTTTTGCAAAGTTAACCTCACACTCGTATTTTCTATTTAAAAAATGTTATTCCTACACTACAAAAAAAAGTTGGAAGGGTAACTTACCACATACATTTCAAACATACTAAACGAGCTTTTGACATACATTATTTTTAAAACACACATAATTTACTGTTTGTAATCCTAATTACATCTCCTGAACAGGACAGGTTGTATGATAATCCTTGAATGATTAATCCACTAAAATTACTGTCTGCCACTAATAACAAATAATTTATTTGCAGAATCATCAATGTTTCCTAAAACCAGCTAACTTAAGCTTGGGAATGCAAATTTTTTGCTTTGTGCTTCACTGGTGGATCAGGCTATTTTACGTAAGTGGTATGCTGATATGTTTAACTGAAGACACAATGAAAAGGCACCTACAATAAACTATACTTAACAAAATCAAATAGTAAAATAATAACTGCTTGCTAAATATTCTGAGAAAACCAGAAACACCACATTTACAAGAGAGTTTGTGCTCTGCTCTNTATGCTCTGCTCTTGTCGCTACAAGCCTACGGGCAGTTCAGCAGTGCAGTTCCTCTCGGTGTGTAGACTGCGGATAATGGAATACGGACANTGTGCTCTGCTCTAGTCGCTACAAGCCTACGGGCAGTTCAGCAGTGCAGTTCCTCTCGGTGTGTAGACTGCGGATAATGGAATACGGACAGCTAAGGCAGCAAGGCATGGCAACTGGAGAGAGAGAACACAGTATTGATAGGGTTGGGTGTGCCCGCAGCTCTCTGTCACCTGAAGGAGGGCAAGCCAGCAATCTTCCTCTCATCTCTCACATCGGCTGTAGCAAGGTTGGGACACTGCTTATTCAGAGCGACAGCAAAGGGTACCACGCTAATTTTAACGCGTTAGCACATCTACCCTTCACCTCTCTTATGTAGAGCGGGTATAAAGCCCACAAAGGACTGGGCAATGGACCAGTGATAATAAGTTAACATTTAAATTATGAATCAACTGATTTTCCTGCAAGAGACCAGTGAAAATGTAGCTGACACTCACTAAAAGCTGCTCGGCATGCTGTGATTAAGCTTCTTTTTAGTGACAAGGGGAGGACCTATATGTTCATGTAGGATAAACAGTGGAACATATATGTATTGAATCCAGATGGATTGAAAGTATGCATTCATGGAACATATTCTGTGGTCCTATTTTTTATTAATCTGCATTTCAAAACTACATTCAATGAAAGTCTACATGTAATTAAATTTTTGTCAGTCCCCTGAGAAATGATGGATAGCGAAACCACTGTAATTACTCTCAGAAGACCACAAAATATTAAAATAAATTAATATTTCATTAAAACATATTTTTGCTTTAGAAACTATTGAACACTGTAGCAATTTGTTTACTTTTTGGGGTTCAAGTCAAAATAAGTCAAATTCAATCTTGCATGTGCAAAATCTTAAGAGTCAATTTACTGGAACCATTCGGCTGTATTCAACAAATATGATGTGTAATTTTGCTGCTAAAACAGTTCAAAAACACGAATAAATAAAAAACTAATGCAATTTTTGCATGTGGGTCCAAATCAGTCCAAAATTGAACGACTCTTCTGAAGTACCAGCCATTTTCCTGGGAACCGAGAATGGTCATAATGAGTTTTGGCTGTATGCATTTTTAGGTATGTGCTGCTTGCAGTACAGTGCTTACCAACACACTATTTAGCAACAAAAATGTGCAACAAACTAATTTTACAACTGATTTCCCTCAAATATTATACTTTTTCTACTGAATTTTTCATGGTTCCTCACAAATGGGTTTTAGAAGAGAGATGATTATACTAAAGAGGTTCAAACAATCAAATTCAACTGTGTATCAACAGGCACAGACTCAAATTCCTTCTGTGTAAGTCACCCAGCCTACCTGCTGAGGAAGCAAAATGATTTTCACTTTAATATTTCTGACAGCCATAAAACTGTTGTCTTAAATACAGGATATATATTACATTATAAAATAGNGATTTTCACTTTAATATTTCTGACAGCCATAAAACTGTTGTCTTAAATACAGGATATATATTACATTATAAAATAGAAATTTTGTATTATCCATAAATTATTGAAGATCCTAAAAGCTAATGTACTTACAATTTCTTTATGCAATTTTGCTTGTGTTCAGGCCAATCACTCATCCTACATGCTTCTTTACAGTAATAAGCCCCACCGCACACACACTTTCGGAATGTAAGGTTGCCACACTTGTAGCATGGGAACTTCTGTTTCTGTCCAGGAGCAGGTACATCATCCTCTTCACTAAGATCCTTAACACAAAAAAAATGGCTATGCTGAGTGCATGAAGAATTTTCATCACAAACATCAAAAATTTTCAATTAGTTGTAACAGAAATTGGAGTGAAAACATTTATAATTACGTACATTCAATTTCAAGCTGAAAATGGCCATCATGCAGTCCAACAAACCAAAGACCAACACAAATGTAAGCTAGAGGCTTTGCGCACTCCCTTTCAAACAACACATGGAAAAGATTATTTTTAATTGTCTTGACATTAACTGAGTACATTCATGTATCAATCTAGAGAAACTTGGAAATTGGAACGTAAATACGTGTGTTACTAAAATGTAGGCTCCCAGAAATGTTACAAAAAACCACAAAACAAAAAAACTTATGATATTTTTGCATTTCAAGTTACAATTCCCTAAATATACAAAGTTATGAGGTATTTTACGAATTCATGTTTTATACCACAGAACTCTTTCTTAACAGACTTTGTGCTTTCACAAATTTGAATGTTGTTATAGCTGGCTTTGTGAGCAATTTAATCCCCATGTACATTAATGTAAATGTTTACTTTCCATTACAAATTTTTAAAGCCGAAGATAACATGAGTGCAAGTGATAGTGCATCACTTTGAGTGAAGAACAATTCAGTACACAGCACTGCACAAGTTTATTTGCCCATTAAAAAACTGTGCCGGTGTAGTATCATGTCAACCTTGTACCACGTAATCTATGGAAGTCTTAACAGTGAAACTAGCTTGTCAAATTTTTCCCATGATGCTAGCACCAAACATTTTGTGTACATATGCTTTTCATGACATTTTATCTCATATTTGTTCATGTTTCAATACGTGGGAATTGAAAAACTTTTTTTATATACTTTTACTAACCTACAGTATATTAGTAAATTGAGCTGTCATATCCTTAAATTACATATTCTTCCAGGAAAATAAGAATTTTTTCAGCAAATATTCTTAGTTAATGTGTGCAGTAAATTATGTTACAAATACCTAAAATGTAGTTATGTGCATACACTGCTGATATGTCATTATTATAGCTGATGAGTGATGTGAGTCACTAAACACTATCAAAAAATTTCAAAAATGAAAACCATATTTTGAACTGGCACGCAACCTCGGGAGACTGACGTCACGGTCGGGCAAGGTTGTGTGTGTCAGTCAGAGACTGGCTGCTAACTGGACCTCGGCTGGTGTACAGGCTAGGGCGCATGGCTCGATGGCATGGCACAAAGTCGGCTGTAGGCTTGGCTGTCCTTCGTATTACTGGTTGGCACACAGCCACCAGTATACCTGTAATGGGCATGGCCCGGAGTAGCGTAGCTCCTGACTCGGCCGCTGTTGCTGCTGCGGTTGGCCGGAACTCGTTCCCAGTCCTTGGGCGAAGGTGGTGCTGCGACTTACAGTGCTGAAGGGTGCCCGCGGAAGACTGCTGGTCCTGGTGGTCCAGAACCACAGGTTCACTATCCCCAGTGGCACATGACGTCCCTGAAGAAGTTGTTGACAACCGGATGTGGCTGGTCGGTGGTCTTGAATGGGGGCTGAAATAAGGAGGAGGAGGGAGCTGGGAAGTGAGGTCTCTTCAACTGTCGGTCGACTTGAGCTCGTTCCCAGGGGGTTATGCTGCAAAGTAGTTGGGGCTGGGTTACAGCTCCCGTTGAATTCAGAGGCAGTAGCAGCCTTCCTATCTTGCCACTTCGCACCACTACTATAGGTGTATGGCATAAAAGTAAGTATTAAAGTCAGCCTCACGAAGGAAGAGCAAGTAACTATGATCCCTAGCTAGGTGTATAGCCAAGCTGAGACCGAGCCAACCAGAGTCGTACCCGATTACTCCAACCAGCGACAGTTCAGCACGGTGGTTAGAGCGGTGGGTTTACCCTAGATGTTCGACAACAATGTGGGTGTGGTTCAAAGGTGGGGAGATCTCCAGAACCAGTCTATCACTTCTGGCAGCAGTTCAGTGCAGTAGATTGAGTGAATGGACTAGGAGGTTGACTAGCCGTCTTGTGGATTGAGTCTCTAATGATCGTGGCTCTACCATACTACACACCAGGTGCATAGTATGGGTGGCCGTCTAATGGGTATGAGTGCGAAATATGTGCGCCCAGTTAAGGGAGCCCACAGTCCTACTCTAGGTTCGACAATTGGGCTTGTAAATGACGTCTCCGCTTTTCCCTGGTGGGCTGATATCTACGAGGGATAAAAGACACAGTCTCACTAGAATCAGTAATCTGACACTTGATAGAAAACATATTTATTCCATGAGAAATAGACACGGTGGCCCCTACTACCTCCTAACTAACAACGGAAGTAGACTACGAATACCAGGTGAAGGGGACTTGGGTCTAAACTAGACAAGAGCAGATGCGGCTAGGTAGCTATAGTAGTAACTGACCCTAACTAACTCGATGCTGTTAAAGACTTCTTCAGGGTTGCTGGTGAAAGATTTGAAGAGCTTCTACAGTTGGCGAAAACTGAGTTGGCATAGAGCTCCAGCACACAAGGTGGTGGAACGAGCTGCTAAGAATGAATTGCCGTTCTGTGGCGGTGCACGGACATATATTCCACCTGCCCACGGGTTCTCTCAGGTGCGGGAGTGAGCTGTCATTCTGTGGGCACAGTTGTGCTCTCTGGTGAGATCTCTCGGTCTGTGGTGAAAGCAGGCATCTGTCATGTGGGGTTGCATTGGCTGTGCGAGCTCAGGCGCTCTTAGCTGGACCGCTTGGCTGACATGGGGGATTGGTGTCTCATATTAGGGCGAAACAAACTTGGCTGACGTGTCCATGGGTGCCCCCGCATCTAAGGGCGTGCTGGTAGGCTCTGGTAGCAAGTTTTTTCCGGGTTCAAACCTTGCCTGGGATGACGTGATGACATTCGAAAATGAGGTGAAGTCTTGTTTAAATAATTGTCAGTGCGCATCACGCATCAGAACAAACAAAAGATAGCAAGCCTAATAAAAAAATAATCCAAAATAGCTTTAAGTTTTAATAGTACAAAACCATAAAAATAAGATTCTCCAACATTTTTATTTGTGCAAGTCAAATTTATTTATTAAAAACTGTGCTTCCATAATTACCTGTGAAGTGTTTCTACATTAATCGAATTGCAAAATAAGAGAACAGTGTACCCTTGCATATCCAATGGGACTTGTTCCAGGTGTCTGGTTGTCACTACAAAATAAATATAATGGAAAAAAATTTGAACTTTTTTCTATAGTCTGTTGATGAGGAAACAGGGTAGTTTGCCTTTTAAAAATATCAATGTATATTACTGTGTGTAAGAAAGGTAGAGTTGCTTTTTATTTTATGTCTACTGTATGGCTAATTTCTTTATAACATTTTTACTAGGGATGTCACACTCGATTCCACGATTCCTTGATACCCTCGATTCTTGAAGAATCGTATAATCGAGTACCGGAAGTCCAAAAATCAAAGCAACAAAAACCAATTACTACAAATACATAACCTATCATCTCTCAAAAGCAGTTAAAAATTACTTTATTTATACCAGTAAATGAATCACTCTTGGAAAATTATTGTGCGTGAAAATATGAGATGCGGAAATAATCTGAAAATAAAACTGTACTTTACCATTTAGTATATTAGTATTTAGTAGCTTCAGTTCAATCCCTATTTGGTTGTTTTGTTTTTAGCAAGTTTCGTTCTCGAGGGTGTGCGGAATCTCAAACATCGGGAAAACTTTAGGGAATTCACAACGATTTTCTTATCAGACGGGAAATAATTTTTTCCGGATATTTTCATAAAAAATTTATGTTCACGTCTATATATGTTGTTCTAACTAAAATAAAAGTTGAGTTTGATGCGAGAGCTTTGTATCAACTCTTTACGTAAGCGATTATGACTTGATNGTTCTAACTAAAATAAAAGTTGAGTTTGATGCGAGAGCTTTGTATCAACTCTTTACGTAAGCGATTATGACTTGATAAATCAAATATTGTCGAGAAAGTTTTGATTCTTCCGCTTACTCACAAATTTTAAAAATTGTTTCATAAGCTAAAAAAAATTTTTCTAAGTCATATAATATGTAACATGAACACTTCGTATTTAATGCGAAAATGAACTAAAACTGGTTGCAAACTTGCACTATTAGGAAGTTACGGTACACAGTGTGCACTGAATTTGTCTTATATCCAAGCTACATCTATAAGTTGCAAGTATCAATTTGCACATTCACTACTCATACTTGTTTAAGGACTTTGAGAATAAGTGAGCAACCAACTTATTTATTATGTCTCAAGATTTCCTTAGAACCAGAGTTTTTCACCTTTGTTAAAAATAAAATTTCTAACACTGGGGGTAAACTGTTTTTTTAAGACAATTTGTTTGTGTTGCGTGTTAACATGTTTTTTGAGGTTAGAAGTGCTTTTTGAAACGCCTCGCGAGATTCGTGCGCCACAGTGATTGCACATTTTTGAGATTGCTAATGTATATCTTGAAATTATTTCACACCTTTGACTTGTTTAGAATTTATCACGGCTCCCAACTAAATTTATTCCCTGCTGAAATAAAAATAAAAACACAAGCTTGTGAGGGCGCTAACAGTTTGGTAGTTGCTCAAAGCCTAGTGCAGTGTTGCCAAGACGAAAATTTATAATTCTANGTTCTAACTAAAATAAAAGTTGAGTTTGATGCGAGAGCTTTGTATCAACTCTTTACGTAAGCGATTATGACTTGATGAATCAAATATTGTCGAGAAAGTTTTGATTCTTCCGCTTACTCACAAATTTTAAAAATTTTTTTATAAGCTAAAAAAAAATTTTCTAAGTCATATATTATGTAACATGAACACTTCGTATTTATTGCGAAAATGAACTAAAACTGGTTGCAAACTTGCACTATTAGGAAGTTACGGTAAACAGTGTGCACTGAATTTGTCTTATATCCAAGCTACATCTATAAGTTGCAAGTATCAATTTGCACATTCACTACTCATACTTGTTTAAGGACTTTGAGAATAAGTGAGCAACCAACTTATTTATTATGTCTCAAAATTTCCTTAGAACCAGAGTTTTTCACCTTTGTTAAAAAAAAAATTTCTAACACTGGGGGTAAACTGTTTTTTTAAGAAAATTTGTTTGTGTTGCGTGTTAACATGTTTTTTGAGGTTAGAAGTGCTTTTTGAAACGCCTCGCGAGATTCATGCGCCACAGTGATTGCACATTTTTGAGATTGCTAATGTATATCTTGAAATTATTTCACACCTTTGACTTGTTTAAAATTTATCACGGCTCCCAACTAAATTTATTCCCTGCTGAAATAAAAATAAAAACACAAGTTTGTGAGGGCGCTAACAGTTTGGTAGTTGCTCAAAGCCTAGTGCAGTGTTGCCAAGACGAAAATTTATAATTCTANTTTGTGAGGGCGCTAACAGTTTGGTAGTTGCTCAAAGCCTAGTGCAGTGTTGCCAAGACGAAAATTTATAATTCTACAATGAATTCCCAATTAAGTTCCAGCCTCGGACAAAGCCAAATTTATTTTAGATTGTGCAAGAATCTGCTGTTCCGAGGAACCGATCAACCCATCACTAATGATAACTATCCATATCACAAGAAGAAATTTTCTAATCTCTGATGATACTTCTTAAGTGAAATATTTTGAACAGCAATTAGTATCAAAACTATAAATAAGACAAAAAAATTTGATAAAAAAATTTTATTCCTGTTAATTATGATGGACATTATACTGTGAAGTAATTTTGTTTATTATTGCTTATAGCTCAGAACTCAGATGCTAGGAATTGGTTCATATATTTATTACACAATCCAGGCAGCCTCCAATTCTCAATATAAGATAATCACAGCTCCAAAACCACACTAAACAGCTATACATAACATTTCAATTTTTCTGCCATACCCTAGTTTGCCATCTGGCCACTTAGTTCAGGTTCACTACCAACCGCACCCTTCCACCATATTGCATTGCCATATAAATCACCGCCTGATGAAGCTGGCCTAGCCAGTAAAACGTCACGACCATGCAACCATACGAGAAATGTGTCTTGTGCACCTGTTGACAAGTACCACACTGTGAGTACTTGTACTTCTGTCATTTTTATATATTATTGAAGTATAAACATGTTATTTAATGTTCTTGTCTCTATGCNGTGAGTACTTGTACTTCTGTCATTTTTATATATTATTGAAGTATAAACATGTTATTTAATGTTCTTGTCTCTATGCAACATAAAAATTTTATATCAGTTGTGAATGTGGAATTTTTTCCTTTGTAAGTCACCTACAATATAAACTACATAAACTATTTACCTTTAACACATTTCACTATACACTACAACTGTTTTCTGCTTCATAGTACAAAAAGATTATATGCAGTACCAGGTAGCTATTCTTTTTTGAAAGCTTATTTCGAAATTGCTTACCTTACTGTGACCTTACTTGCGAGTACATCTGTTTCATGCTCTGAATACTTTCAGCTATTACGACAAACATGAGCGCTCATTTGGAAATGTAACCACCATCACGAGCATTAACAATTTTCATAACCACAATAAGACACCCATATATAAAAATATTATGGGCACAACACCTATTAATGCTGCTATCTACAGTTGTATATTTCTGAAAGTAGAGACGTCACAATGCATACAGTATTTGTATATGGCGTTTCACTTTCAGTAATAAATGCAGTTAATTGTCAAATTTAATAAACTGGCATATTAATATATTCTACATGTAAAAATTATGAATTACAATTTATTTTCTATTCCTCGCAGTGTGCTATTTCCTGTGCATGCAATGTGTAGGGAATGGTGCCGCCAGACCAGATGCAAATATTTGAAGAAAAAATTACCAAACAGTGTAAAATACATCATGTAAGCGTATTTAGATAATGTGCAATTTTATATAATTTCTTATAAGTTAGAATATAAATTTTAAACATTTTAACATATAAGTAATAAATACTGTATTTACCGCAGAAGGTCGCCACACCCGTATTTTTCAACCTAAATACATACAGTAGAACTTCTCCATGTCAACTCCATTAAAAGCAACAATCTTTCTAGATCTACTCGTTTTTGAGGAACTGTAAAAAAAATGGGTGAAAAAATTACAACATTTAAGGCAAATCTGTCAAAAAAATTAATTTGTTGCATTTTTTGCTGCAGATTGGAATTCTCTTGGTGAGAGCTGTATGGACCCAGCCACCTCATATTTAAAAATAGATACCAACCCCCCCCCTTAGGCCACCAGCTCTGACCAATACCTATTAACTTCGCCCACCCTTGACCACTCAGGCGACTGAATGTTTCCACAAGTGATGCTACTACCCTCACTGTTCTGCCATTGTGCTCTCACTAGCTTGCCTTCCCATTTAGCTTGCGTTATTACAGCTTGGATTTCTACTGACACTCAAATACAACTCTGGACTGTGAAACCAAGGAGAGTCTTCCTCCCATTGTGGCCTCCACCTCTTTGCCAGTCCATTTACACTTGACAAGAGCCAGATACATTCTCGCTTCTTAACTTACAGCATTCTCCTCCCAACCACTGTCCCCCCTTTACTGGGTTTAACCCCTGGGATTCATCAAACTTAACAGACAGACATGACATTTATTGGTTTATACTGTAGGGGTGTGCAAATATTCAAAAATTTGAATAGTTGTGAATAGTAATTTACAAATTATTCACAATCTAACTTCAAATATTTCATGTGAAAATTGTGAATAATTTACATTACCGTTTCAAGTTGTTATTAGTAAGGCTGTGCGAAGTGGATTTTGATTTTAGAATATTTTAGAATTGAATAGTAAATTTTTTGAAAAACATGCAAACAGTTTCGAAATAGAATAACCACCAGTAAACATTTCATTTCAGTTATGTATAATAGAAATAACTATTATTTCACTGATCACATAAACTATTTATTCAAATGCAGTATATCACTCATCATTTTTACATGATGATTTTCTGCTTATGCTCGAAAATGTAACCAGATTGTTTGCAAGTTTCCATGGTTCCGTTTTTGGATTTTTGTAACTACATTTTTTTCTGAAGCGGTGTTAGTTTAATAGTTACTTTTGGATGTGGGTGTATAAGCTGTTGTCTATTATTACTCCTCAAAAAAAATTGTTTTGGTTCTGCACAATTATGGTAACATAACCTTTTCGCGCATATTTCTTCGGCTGCAAACAATAAGAAAGAAGAAATATATCCTATTTTCGTAAATGCTACAGGGAAAATAACTGTGTGTAATGGTTTTGGTTAATAATTCTGGTTTTTNCGAAATAGAATAACCACCAGTAAACATTTCATTTCAGTTATGTATAATAGAAATAACTATTATTTCACTGATCACACAAACTATTTATTCAAATGCAGTATATCACTCATTATTTTTACATGATGATTTTCTGCTTATGCTCGAAAATGTAACCAGATTGTTTGCAAGTTTCCATGGTTCCGTTTTTGGATTTTTGTAACTACATATTTTTCTGAAGCGGTGTTAGTTTAATAGTTACTTTTGGATGTGGGTGTATAAGCTGTTGTCTATTATTACTCCTCAAAAAAAATTGTTTTGGTTCTGCACAATTATGGTAACATAACCTTTTCGCACATATTTCTTCGGCTGCAAACAATAAGAAAGAAGGAATATATCCTATTTTCGTAAATGCTACAGGGAAAATAACTGTGTGTAATGGTTTTGGTTAATAATTCTGGTTTTTNAAATATATCCTATTTTCGTAAATGCTACAGGGAAAATAACTGTGTGTAATGGTTTTGGTTAATAATTCTGGTTTTTATCATGTTTCTAAAGGAATTATTCAATGCTGTACCATTGTAAACAACTTCAATTTGAGCTATTATCATTAATTTGCTGCTGCATAAAATGCCAAAAATTTATAAATACTGCTAGTTATCATGATCATTAACATTCTAGCTGTAATAACTATGGAATTAAAGTTTAAATTAACGACTACAAATGAGTAGGCATATGTCAAGAAAATAAATAATACTTCAGATGGGATTATAAGATATTCACAATTTTCGCAGACAATATTAGAAGTTTCAATGTGAATAATTCGTAAATTACTATTCGCAACTATTCAAATTCTTGAATATTCGCACATGCCCAGTTATTAGCTAGACTTTTTATACCTACTCAATTGAAGTCTTCATTTAAACATCTATTCCATAGTTATTAGAGCTGAACCGTTACTGATAATAATTGGTAATTTTTAGGAATTTTTGCCATTTGGCAGCAAATAAACAATCATTAGAGCACTGCAAAGTTGCTTACATTGGTATGTTAGTGAATAACTCGTTTAGAAAATTTATAAAAACTAGAATTATTACAAAAAACCATTAAACACACACACACNTATGTTAGTGAATAACTCGTTTAGAAAATTTATAAAAACTAGAATTATTACAAAAAACCATTAAACACACACACACACACGTGAGGAAATTAGACATATTTCTTCTTTCGTATTGTTTCCAGCCAAAGAAGTACGTATGTAAANCACACACACACACGTGAGGAAATTAGACATATTTCTTCTTTCGTATTGTTTCCAGCCAAAGAAGTACGTATGTAAAGGTTATGTCGCAACAGTTTAAAAACTACCAAAACAAAAACATCTTTGTATTGCTTTTATTCACATACCACATAGCCCTGTAAAAAGAGCAAATTTTTTTTTTACATCCAGAGAATTTATAGCAATTTATTTCTGCAAACACATTCATTCAAAAATACACAATTTCAATACATTGATGAGGGCATGACAGAAACACTACAAACACGAAAAATATCAACATGGCATTGCATCGTAGCTGAATTAACAGCGCTAGTACAGTAAGTTAAAAAGAGAAAATAGTTTTCACGCAGCGTAGGGTAGGGGAGGAAACATGGTGATTGGGAGGAAACACAGGAGAGGCAGTGTAGAGGAGGAAATGTAGGGGAGGCAGTGTAGAAGAAGAAATGTAGGGGAGACAGTGTAGGATGAAATGTAGGGGAGGCAGTGTAGGCAAGGCAACACAGGGGAGGCAGTGTAGGGAGGGATCTCATGAACACTCGCCATTCGAGGGAGGGAAACCACATGACACTACTGGTGCTTTACACACCAAACTGATTATAATCACTCTACTACAGCACTGTTAAATACCGCGCTGCAAGACTTAAATTTTTTCAACAGATAATATGCACATACAGGGCAACTCTCACCCAACTGCTCTTAACCGCTGTCACTAGTAAACTGAACTACCCCACCTCTTCATACAGCGGCAATGAACTCTTCAATCCCAACCTCCACCCCAAAACCTTTTGGACTATTGCACACGTGTGCATGTGCATATTGGCATGCATATGATGCATTATCTATTTATGGTTACATTTTGGGGCAATATATGCAGAAAATCATTTTGTAGAAATGATATACGGCACTTAAAGATGCAAGTATTTGAGTGTACAATTGGTTAGTTGTGAGATCAGCAAAATTATTTTTATTTCTGTTATATATAACTGAAATGAAATGTTCACTGATAGCTACTCAACTGAAACTATTCACCTGTTATCCGAAAATAGAACTATCCAATTCAAAAATGTTTGAACTTCAAAATCCACTAATTGCACATCCCTATTAGTATACTGTCTGTTGAAACCAGACTTTCAGTAAGATGTAGTANCGTGGGCACGCGCACACACACTATAAACAATGAAGCATCAATTTAGTTTGTAAATATGGTGCAAAAAGTATGCAGCTTCAAATGATACAGTTTTTGTAATTGTTTGGCAAAAAAGGAGTTCGCTGATACCCTTCCGTGGTATCATTTTATTCAGAAGACATTAGTTTATTAAAATTGATTATTGTTGTGTCAAGATATTGTTAAATTTTTTCGCAAGAGGCAAAATCAACATTGAATTTATTACTTTGAAAATGTAGGCTGTATCCAATGTCACTGTTTTTGTAATGGATTGGCAACAAATTATGTTACAGATACCTCCTTTGTGGTATAATTAGGAAGACATTGACTACTAAATATTAAATCAATTTTCTTTGCAAAAATTATGTTGATTTTATGACAGAGATAATGTCGTAACCTTATTTTTTGAAAACTGTAAGGCATCATTTTAATAAGGTTCTATCGCCATAAAAATTTCACCATTTCATTACAAAAAAAAACATGACATGAGTTGACATTTCATCTCAAATGTACATGGTTATTTGGTAAGAATTAATAATTGTGAGACAGTGTGTTATTGTCAATATGTTTTAAAAAGGAATTGTACAATAAATTTACGTGTAATAATGGTTAAAACTAGTATTTTATAATTTTTATGCCAGGAAAAAGCAAATGTGTGCTAAGGAACTAATAGGCAAAGGGATAGTGAATATATAATAATCAAGATTGNTTTTGTGTCAAGATATTGTTAAATTTTTTCGCAAGAGGCAAAACAAACATTGAATTTATTACTTTGAAAATGTAGGCTGTATCCAATGTCACTGTTTTTGTAATGGATTGGCAACAAATTATGTTACAGATACCTCCTTTGTGGTATAATTAGGAAGACATTGACTACTAAATATTAAATCAATTTTCTTTGCAAAAATTATGTTGATTTTATGACAGAGATAATGTCGTAACCTTATTTTTTGAAAACTGTAAGGCATCATTTTAATAAGGTTCTATCGCCATAAAAATTTCACCATTTCATTACAAAAAAAAACATGACATGAGTTGACATTTCATCTCAAATGTACATGGTTATTTGGTAAGAATTAATAATTGTGAGACAGTGTGTTATTGTCAATATGTTTTAAAAAGGAATTGTACAATAAATTTACGTGTAATAATGGTTAAAACTAGTATTTTATCATTTTTATGCCAGGAAAAAGCAAATGTATGCTAAGGAACTAATAGGCAAAGGGATAGTGAATATATAATAATCAAGATTGTAACTATCATTACATTGTGTATGGGTAAGTGTAGTAAATGAACAACACTAAGCACTGGACAAAAGGACACCATGTGAAGTGCATACAGTGTCGTGGGAATTGTGAAATATAGGAATGACTGATACGCTCTTTGAAGACAAATTTTGTGCTGCTGAGTGAGGTTATGTTACTATGTAGTGGATTGTCATTATCGTAATATTTTGTAAGTGTAATTAGCAATACAGGTGGAGAATAGTGTGCTCTTTTGCATTGCATTATTGTAATTCAGTTTGTTCAGTATGTTTTGTCTTGAAAAAGTAATTGCTCAGTTTTTTTAAATTATTATGAAATTACTTTGAGTATTTAAGGAAATTATGATTGTGTGAATTGTTAAAATTTGACATTGCAATAATTGAAAATTTTAGTTTAACAGTATATCTTGTACTGTGCATATATATGCAAGGTTTAAATTATGAAATAACTTTGTGAATTTTCTTGAAATATAAATAGTTTTTTATTTCAAAATATGTACTACAGTTAATATTATAAAATTTCCTACCATGTTTTCTAATTTAATTACTTTCACTTTCAATTGAAGATAAGGCAATTTGTAAATCCTTTGTAACAACTTTTGTGCTAATTAGTCTAAGGAAAATGTGCTAATATATTAATTACTGTAAAGCGTATCGGTGAAGGTTTTGTGAATTTAAATATACCTTTGCAGTTATGTAATAGAAGCTCAAGCTGTCATGGGCTATGGTGTAATTGTAACTGAGTGATGGGCTATGGTGTAATTGTAAGTAATGTGATATAATTAATGCAGAGTACCGAACCGGAAGTGCTATATAAATGTTCATAAGATTTATTTTTGATTTTTTTGAAAATTGTGAAACATAAAGAAGGAAATACTTGTATTTTGCAAATAGTTAACAATAGGAATTATTAGGAGGATGAATTAAGGATGCAGTAAATGTTACTTAAATTTCCAAAGGTTGAAGTGGTTGAGGTGTTGTAGAGTATTGTCAGTGGCACAAAGTGAAGTGTATTTGGTTTGGGACAGGTCTAGGGCCCTTTGTTTTTTGTCAGCACTGACCTAGAGAAGCAGTCGCAGTGACTTTTTTTATAGTTTTGGGCAGACCTGGGTCCCCTTTTTGGAAGGGTGTGTACTGATCCCAGCGAAAGACCAAAAGGCAGCAACCCAAAATGAAGAATCGATGGCTCAGGTGGAAATACACCCTCAACCACACAAATAGTAACAACCAGTAAATAATTGAAACCAGAAAGGTGTAATTTTTCTTCCAGCATCCTCGTCAATAGCTTGTTACTCTTACAAGGGAGGTAAATAATTGTATCATGAGTTTAGTGAAGTAAATAATTTTTTTTGTCATAAGTAAAGTAAGTGAATATTTTTGTTATTAGTAATTACCATGTTATATGTAAAGTGTTTACAATGAACAGAGGCACAGTGGTTTACAGAACAGCATCATTCAAGATAGGTTTCGCTTTGGGAAAGATTTCTTCAAAATCCATCCCAAACCGAGGGGGGTAATGTAATGACGCAATATTCTTAATTTTTCGGGACACGGGTGTAAAATTCTTTCGTGTGTATTTAGCTTTGGAAAGCTTCGTAATATTTTATCAGGTTTAAAGTTAAAGCTGCGGTGGTTCGTTTCCCGTGATAGATTGTTTATCGAGCAGACGTGTGCTTTTGTAGGTTATCGGACGGACATCTGCTGTTTACGTGGTAACAGGAGTCCGTTTACCGTCTCGTTTCGAAAGTTGTTGTTTTTGTTATGCGTCAGCATTATTCAGAAACTTTCCGACTGCGTCATGAGAAGTTTTGTTCTCTGGAAGTGGACGGTGTCAACAGTTTTAGTTTCCTGCGACGCAGTTTCGGGTACGATAACATGTTGAGAGCGCGGGACACAGCGTAGTTTTGGATGACGCTACTGGCAGATACCGGATGCCATGCGCTTATCTTAGAAGAAGGGGGGGATAGGCCTGCCTAATATATACTGGTGGTGCCTATCGCCTAAGGAACAAAGTAACCAACCGTCGAAGAAGACGCATCGGGCGTGAGAAGACGCATCAGGCGTGAAGAACTTCACCCACACCGGCAAGCACCCGTGACCGTAAGATCTTTTGTTCACATTTCTTTTTCAGTTGAACGTCACCTAAATTCTATCAACTTATTTCCGCCGGTGTGGAGGGTCGTTAGGGTGCCAGGAGGGAACGAACATCCCTCCTGCTTTCATAACTTAGTCTTGCAATGCAAGTTTGAGACATTAATAAACTGTAAACGACTGTGGCGCTGGTCTGTACTTATATATTTATCTCTGAACAGTTCGTACTCGGCATACTGAACCTTCGTATGTGAACTGTGTATTTCAAATGNGAACCTTCGTATGTGAACTGTGTATTTCAAATGAAAAATAAAGTATAGAACGAAATACTCTGGAACTTATTCTTAATAAACCGGCGTTAAATTGTATTGAGTCTCGTGTTACTACCTTTGATTGAGCAAGCTGTGGAAACGTAAACATTCGGCAGTGTAACAAAGGCCGGAATATTACACAGTGAATGAGCACCTAACAATTCAGCTCGATAGAATAAAATATTACATGCAACGATAATCTTTTGACATTGCTACCAATTGAATTATGAACCATTCTCTTGACATTAAATTTTGTTTACATTTATATAAGTCAACAACATGATCACCACACAAATAGTTTTGTTATCAGTATGATGTGAAAAAAATGAGATATAACTGTATTAAAAATTGTAAATCTTGGCGAATGTTGTCGGGGAAACTGATGACGTCACGGTCGGGCATAGTTTTACTGTGCCGGGGCCAGTATATAAACTGGGACCCGTGGCTTGGCGGTACGGCACAAAGTCTGGTGTGGGCTTAACTTTCCTCCGCAACAATGGATTACACACAGCCACTGGTTTACCTGCTGCTGGTGCCGGATGGAACTCGTGCCCAGTCCTAGGTAGAAGGTGTTGCTGCGGCTGGCGGTGCTGGTGGGACCTCGCGGAGGGGTGCTGGTCCTGCTGGGTTGGAACCACGGGTTCGATATACCCAGTGGTACNCTGGGTTACAGCTCAAGTTAGAATCGGAGGCAATAGCTGCCTTCCTAGCTTGCCACTTTGCACCACTACTATGGGTGTATGGCTTAAAGTTAGATACTGAAGTCTGCCATGCTAAGGAAGAGCAGGCGACGACGATCCCTAGCTAGATGTAGAGCCAGTCATGGCTAAGCCAAACAGAGTCGGACCAGATTACACCAACCGGCGACAAACAGTACGGTGGTTAGAGCGATGGGTTACCCTGGATGTCTGACAGCGACGTGGGTGTGAACCAAAGGGGGTCAAGACCTCTACAACCAGTCTTCTTATCACGCCTTCCGGCGACAATGGCAGTGCCGTGGATGGAGTGAATTGG